>SSNS01000356.1:618083-640347 GCA_006937985.1 Aphyosemion australe
AATCCACTTGCCAAACCTTCCTCTCTCTAAGTGACTTAAAGCAAAACTCACTTTCTACATTCTTCCCCCAAATCAATTCAATTCTTATTTTATCAAACCCTCTATTTCAACCTAATGAATGCAAGTGCCTCATCAAATTATTGTCTGCAGCTCAGCACCTGATACATCCTGTAGAAAAGGGTTTTCTCAGACTGTCACAGAGATTTCAGGGTAGAGACCATGTTTGTTGCTACTTCATCACACCTGCAGCAGGACATTTTAGAACGATTGACAGCGTTATTGTAATGAAACGATGACTCTCTGCGATTTACAGTTTCTACCTTTAATTAATCTGTAGTAAATTAGCAGATTTTCTTGTTTATTTTCAAAATCTCATTCTTGCACGGTGGTATGAAAAAGCAGACTGTGTTACTGACTCAAACGGAGGATGTCTGCCAAGTTTCTTGATTTTCAGAAGAAGAGAGGAAACATCCAAGAGGCATTTTTATGACTCAATAATATTCTTGCACAATAATCTATAACTTGGTCATTCATAGCTAAAATAACAACAACTTAAATGGTAGAGAAATAATTCACAGTGAAAGAGTCTAAAATAAACAGTTTGAATGCTAAATACATAAAATGCTGCACAAAAATGTCTACTTCCTGTATCCGTATCACGTGCCTTAGACGAAAGGAGAAGTGAGTTTGGTCAGATGTGAGATCAACAACTAAACGATAAAGCTTTCAGACAGTTTAGTTTATGATTTGCCCAAATTACTGTTGCATTTGTATGTTCTTTAATCTAAAACTCTACTTACAACCAAAAGATTTTTATTTTTGAGCCACCTCTACGCGTGTTATCGCTGTATCTCAGAGGTCACTCACATGCCATGGCGTGCTCTCCTTCTCAGGCACCCAGTGAGTATGAGGCCAACCCTGAGATGCTCTTCTATCGCATCACGCACCTCTCCCGTGGAAAACAGTACCACATCTGGGCCGCGGCCGTGACAACCGCTGGCCGAGGCAACATCAGCTCAAAGGTCACAGTGGAGCCTGCTGGGAAAGGTGGGTCTATCCGGCGAGCCTGCGGTGAAGGGGGAGAAGGGCGAAGGGAAGTGTGCTAAAGGTTAGGAGGGAGAAGAACCGACAGCAGGATCTCCTCTCTAACTCTCCTCTACTTTCCCTGCTACTGACTGACAGCTGTAGTATCGATTGAGTCGTGGTTATGTTGCAAGAAATGCTGTTGTTAATTATGTGGTGATGAACAGGGCCTATCTAGTAAAATGACCCCTGGGGAGAGCGGGAGCAGGCAGGAATCAATAGAAGGGAGGATCTATGGAGTATAGATGGACTAAAGCAGGAGGTTAAAGGAGGAGGGCGTTATGCTGAACCCCTCAGCTTTTCCCTCAGGCTGCAAACCCAGACAGACAACCTAAAATATGGGAAGGGACGGCGTGCTGTATTTATCACCATCAGTGGGCAAAGCCAAAGGTTCAGGTTCAAGAATTTGTGTCTTTATGTGCAGTCCCAGCCAAGATCCTGTCCTTTGGAGGCACAGTCACCACACCCTGGATGAAGGAGGTGCGTCTGCCCTGCAGCTCAGTGGGAGAACCCGCCCCCACAATCAAATGGACCAAAGACAGGTCAGAGCTCCTCGTCTTCCACTTATGTCTCAGAGCTATGACTCACTGAGACAAATGCAGCTGCTGCTTCTGAGGAAAAACACAAAAACCTCCAACTTCAACAACTCTCTCTCAGGATGCTGAGTAGCTCGTTTTTTGTTTTTTTTATCAGTGAGGACTCTGCCATTCCTGTCACAGCCGACAGTCAGAGGCAGATCTTATCCAACGGCACGCTGGTGCTGCGGTCAGTCAAAGCAGAGGATTCTGGGTACTACACCTGCACGGCTACAAACACACTTGGTTTCGACACCATCATTGTGAACCTGGTGGTGCAGGGTAAGAAGAAACTGGCTAACTTGACTGACCGGCATGCTGGCTGAAACGTTGACTCTCATTGTCTGTTTGTGCACACCCAGTTCCTCCTGACCAGCCTCGTCTGACTGTCTCCACCACATCCACCTCCTCCATCACCCTGGCCTGGATTCCTGGAGACAACGGAGGAAGCTCCATCCGAGGTACAGTCCTGACAAGCCTCCAAGTGAACTCCTGCCTGCTTTGCACGATTATCTAACAGATATCTATCGTTTTCCTCCCTTCTGCTGTCAGTTTTATTCATACAGTTAAACGATGAGCTTGTGTTCTTGGCAAACTTGAGCAACCTGCAGCAATGCTAAGCTGACTGTCGCCCCCTGGTGTATAGCTTCAGCTAGAACCCTTTGATGTAGTATTTTGACATCTTCTCTGTGGTTGCAGGGTTTGTGCTGCAGTATTCTGTGGACAACACCGAGGAATGGAGGGATGTGTTCATCAGCTCCAGTGAACGTTCCTTCAGGTTGGACAATCTTCGCTGCGGAACATGGTACAAAGTCAAACTGGCTGCCAAGAACAGCGTGGGCTCAGGTCGCATCAGTGAAATCATCGAGGCTAAAACGCACGGAAGAGGTGGGAGCTGGAGTTCACCGGGACTTTAGGGATATGTGGGGTTTTCTCCAGTCTAGCTGGTTGTTTTTAAGATAGTTCTACTGTTCCTTGCAGCTCTATAGCAGTCAAAATGTTTCATCAAACACAAAATGTCACAAGAGAAAGACAAAAATGAAGGTTTTATAGTTTATCACCTTTAATAACAACTTTTTTATCTTTTTCCGTCTCCAGAACCAGTTTTCAACAAGGACCAGCCGCTGCTGACCCACATCAACTCCACCCACGCTGGACTCAACCTGCAGGGCTGGACCAGCGGCGGCTGCCCCATCACCGACCTGATGCTGGACTTCAGGCCCAAAGGCACCTGGGCCTGGCAGAGCCTCAAGGCCAACTCCACCAACCAGCTGTTCCTCAGTGAGCTGCGCGAGGCCACGTGGTACGAGCTCAAAATGAAGGCCTGCAACAGCGCTGGCTGTGGGAACCAGACCTCCCAGTTTGCTACCACCGACTATGACGGCAGTGAGTGGATCTTACTTTTTTCCATCATAATTATCTCTTTACCTCTACTTTGAACTTTTTTGTCATTCCAAAAGGAAAAAAGGGTGACCGCATGAAAAAAAAAGCATGTTGTGATCTTATAATTCCCAGAATTAAGAGAAGATAATTACAATCGAAGAATAAAAATAAGTGTATTGATTTCAACCTTACCAGTATATTGGTTTCTGAATGGGTGAATGACTGGTGTGTTGTAAAGCACCTTGAGGGGTTCAAGGACTCTAGGTGCTATAAAACTAAAGGCCATTTTTTTCCCTTTTTTGGTATAATTTTGATTAGGTACCATCCCTCCTATTAAATCAGCCCGTGGAGAAGGAGACGATGTGAAAAAGTTGTTTTCTATCGGCTCTCCTGTCATCCTGGTCACTCTGGGTGTGGCTTTACTCTTTATCATCCGCAAGAAACGCAAGGAGAAGAGGCTGAAACGGCTCCGAGGTGAGACAGATGAGAAGAAGATGTCTGTCATATTTTATTAGACGGATTATTAAAACAGAGTGATATTCAATAAAGATCATCCTCAGCTCCAACTTCATTATAATAAAGACCTTGTTTCCTTTTAGATGCTAAGAGTCTGGCTGAGATGCTTATCAGGTGAGATCTTTTAAAGTGTACGTTTCACTGTGACTAGCGTTTTTAAAGGGATATGAAATTTACCGTGTGTGTGTGTGTAGCAAGAACAACCGCAGTATAGACACGCCTGTGAAAGGTCCACCCCAAGGACCAAGGCTGCACATCGACATCCCTCGTGTTCAGCTGCTTATTGAGGACAAGGAAGGAATCAAGCAAATAGGCAAGTTACTGCACATCAATAAGCACACGCTTCAGTCCTCAGGAGGTCGTTTGTATCATGTAAAGTGTGTGTCACATAAAGAGTGTGTTAACTCGTGTGTGTGTGTGATCAACAGGAGAGGATAAAGCAGCAGTACCGGTGACAGACACTGAGTTCAGCCAGTCGGTGAATCCACAGAACTTCTGCACAGGGGTGTCTCTGCATCACCAGGCCCTCATTCAGAATTCAGGGCCTCTGATTGACATGTCAGACATCCGTCCTGGAACCAGTGAGCTTTCTTTCTCCTTTATCTGAGTTCATGGCAAAGCGTATGTGTTTTACTAAACTGTCTGACCTCTCTTAGACCCAGTGTCCAGGAAAAGCATCAAATCAGCTCACAGTTCCAGGAACAGATACTCCAGCCAGTGGACTCTGAGTCGACCGAGCCAGAGCCAGTCCACAGCCTCGGCACGAACCCTGACGTCGGACTGGCGGACGATGGGTTCCCATGGTATCACAGCAACAGAGAGTGACAGCTACAGCGCCAGCCTCTCCCAAGACACAGGTGGGGCGATCTCATCCTCGATAAGAGTTTTAATCCTAATTTTAACATTTTAAAATCAGACTGAAGCTTAGAAAACTGTTGCTTTTATCTGTTTTTTCTTTTTCTCAGATAAGGGTCGAAACAGCATGGTGTCAACAGAGAGCGCCTCCTCCACCTACGAGGAGCTGGCTAGAGCCTACGAGCACGCAAAGCTGGAGGAGCACCTGCAGCACGCCAAGTTCACCATCACCGAATGCTTCATCTCTGACAGCTCCTCCGACCAAATGACCACAGGTACCAACGACCCGGCAGACAGCATGACCTCCCTAAGCACGCCATCAGAACCGGGGATCTGCCGCTTCACCGCCTCGCCACCCAAACCACAAGATTACGACCGGGGTAAAAATGTGGCTGTGCCCATTCCCCACCGAGCCAACAAAAGTAAGTACAGAGGCCTGAGAGGACATTTATCCTAAAGCGCCTCCTTTCATCTGATTTCATATCTTTGATCATTTTTGTCATTATGAGTTCCTTCATTACCCCTGAATCATTCTCAAAATGCACCTTGGAGACCAGAGCTAGTTTTTGTCTTGGCTGCCTTCAAACTAGCCGTTAGCTCATCGGTCCTGAAGTACACAAACTCTATTTCTCCAAACTGAAGCTGTTCAGGAAGCTATCTACATTGTAGTCGAACAAAAACCGGTGAATCAAAGTAGCAAGTCTAATAAAAAGCAATGCCGTTTTCATCACATGACAACATTCTTGTGATTTCCTTCATAGGTGAATTCTGCAATCTACCCCTCTATATGAAGGCAGACCCATTCTTCCGCAAGCAAGGGGATCTGCATGACCCGTGTCCAGCTGTGCCCCCTCGGGAAGCCTCAATCCGCAGCCTGACGCAGCGGGCGTACCACACCCAGGGCCGCCACAAGACTCTAGACCCTGCCAAGCAACAGGCCCTGACGCTGGGCCATTCTGGGCTGGGCAGCTTGGGCGCGAGCTCGGGCACTGCCACCCTGCCCCAGAGAACTCTCACCATGCCCAGCTCCAACAATGCAGCAACAGCTTCCACCTCCAGCACGAGCAGCAACCCCAACAGCAGTAACAAGGTGGGGGGCTCCAGAGACTCGCTGCTAGAGAGCAGCTCCTCTGCACTGGGGAGACTGCAGAAACAGAGCGTGGGGGCCTACTCCAAGTCATACACACTGGTGTAGTCCACCCTGCTGCACAGACTCACTTCTCTGTCCTTTCTGCCACTCTGGTACTCATGAGTCTGGATCAGAACAGGCATGCAGCCATCTCTCTTTAAACCAAACTAAGGGTGGACTGCCCAACCTCCTGTCGTATTTTCCTTGGGTAGGGTTTATCCCCCGACCCCTGCCCAGACAGAGACCCAGCTAACCCTACTTTTTATGTTCACACAGAACTCTATGAACAAACTACTAACTCCGACTAACAGTTCCAGCCGGCTGGTGCTCAGCTCTACCTGATTTTCACAGGAGACATGCAGCGACAACAAAAAAGAAAAGAAAAAATAAACATGATTTCTGTCATTTAGAAATACAGAGGAGTAACAGAGGAGCCTAAAGCTCCGAGTTCATGATGATGAAGACTACAAGAGCCAGTATGAAGCTGTGTGGCCATGCTGTCTCTCAGAAAGGCGATTTCTGTCCTCCATAGTTTCTTTTTTTTTTCTCTCCTTTTGCAAGACTTCCATTTAAGTTTTCTGTTTTCTCTCGCCCTCTTTGTGTCTCTCAAAGTCCCAAGTCGTTATTGGCAGATGTGACTCCAAAAGTAATGATTCAGGTTCACTTCCACAGTCGATAAACGTTCACATCTGTATTCTCCACTCATCTCTGCGCAGGTGAACTCATTAATCAAACCATTATAACCCCAACAAACCAGCTGTAACTTCTCACATCACAAATAGAGAATATTTGGTATTATAAAGAATTTTACATATATATTTCTATGTAGGTATATTATTGACATTTAAGGGAAATTATGACAAAGTATAAATGGTATGTACTACAGCAGTATGTAGTATGTATGGCAATTTAATATTATGGTCAAAAATTTAATTATGAGACAATCGCTCAATCATTCAATTTTAAAAAAGAGGAATTTTTAAAAGAAGGTTGGACTTAATGAAGAAAATGTTTAGTATATATGTGAGATATTCTGTATGTCGGCCAGCTAACAGAGGAGAAAATGATGAATCACAACATTCTGGGCTGTGATGCCTTCCTAGTTGTGTTTAATATAAACAATCAAGACCTTCAGGAACATCTGGGATGTCATGTGAGGATATGATCTCTGTACGTTTTCACTTTGCTCACCAAGAGCCCGAGTAGCTAGTTGAGGTTAACGCAACAACGTGCAGAAGCCAAATCCGCATCTCAGAGGAACTCCAGAACAGGTTACAAATTTTTGTTCTTCTACTGCAACAAAATGATAATCCAACCACCTTAAAATGTATTAAAGTTATTAATTGTATTACCTGTTGGACATAGAAAGCTCCCTGAACAGCCTCCGCTACTGTCGGACAGGACTGATGAGCTAAAGGCTAGGCTACATGTACCAATACCAAAGTGAGTTGCTGCAATCTTAAAGCGGCTCAAATCTTCTAAATTTCACATAGGTTCATGAGAATGTTTTTTAAACCATCTACCTTCAGTCAGTTTCACATTACATGGTTTTATTTTAGACAATTATGAAAGTGACTGTGTATTTTCCCTGGTGATAGGGGGCAGTATACCTAAATCATTGCAAGCAATCAGTATTTTTGTGTTCAAGTAAGACCTTACCAACAGATGGCCATTAGGGTCAAAAATCCCTGGGAGTGCAACCTCCAGCAAAATGACAAGCACATCAGACTCCCTTTGATCACTGGCAGCAAGTGAAGAGGTAAATGTGTAAAACAACAACGTTTATGAATGGTGAAAGTTTTGTAACCACTTGTTACGAATCTGTAAATGCGTTTTGTCGTCACGGGCTCACGTAGAAGGAAACATCGCGTCTAATATGGCGTCGCCCACAGACTAATGGGCTTGACACACGGGCGGCAACAAACGACAGTGATCAGCAAAACTCATCGCTATCGCTTTGGTAACCTGACACAACGGAGGTGACGTGAGGCAGTGGCAAAAGCCAGCAATGCCTCTGTTCCAGGGCAAATATCGAGTCTTCCGTTGTTTTGATTGGCCGTCAGATTGGAGGGAACTTTGGGTTATTAAAGCAGTTTAGAGTTGAAAAAGCGGTAGATATGAAGTTTCTCAAGGTTTTGCTAGAGTTAAGTGAAGTCTTACTTCTGACTTTACTATATAAACCTACTATATATATTAACGTTGTTTGCCCGAAGATGTACTGAGAAGCATCCTGTCCGCTCATTGGTCAGTCAATGAAACCTCCGCTGATTGGTCCTTGTCCAAGTGACAGCCATGAAAAGTTTAAATTTTCTCAACTTTATGAGATTGCGTCACTGGCTCGCCTGTGCACGAGCGCAAAATTTCATATGCACGTTTTTAACGTGTCACTTAGCAGGAGGGAGACCCGCGATTATCGCTTTGTCTTATTGAAAATGAATGGAGGAGAGGCGATGCTGCCTCCCGTGTGTCGAGCCCATTAGACCCGTGCCGATGTATTTTACACCCGATTTTTATGGTTTTATATTTCATGACAAACATTTTTCAACAATTGGGCATCATTTAATTCATTTTCAACAACATTTCGATTTCCAGAGATTACTGGTAAAAACTACACATTGTCACTTTAAGGAAGTCCTGCTGAATTTGACCCTAGAAGGCATTAGAAGTGCTACAAATAGCTGCTGATGATATTTACTCTTAACCATAAACCCTTTGTAAAGAACCATGTAGTACAAAATTGATGATGGTCCTAAAGTTTATAAAATAAAAAACATGAATTGTATAGATAAATGTAAAAGAGCAGCTTTGGTTTTTCTCTCTAACTAGCCATTAGCCCACGGGTCCTTTTGGACAGAAGCTATTTTTCAAACCTCAGCCTGTCAGGAAGCTATATATCTTGAACATGTAATATTTAGAACATTTTACACCAAAACACACTTTAAAGTGGCCGGAGAATCCCACTATGGCCTGTTTTAGTGGCGACATACTGACGGTCACAGATACTGGTCCTCCGTTAGCTGTGTCCTTCAGCCAAGTTTTGCTCTTTAAAGGACAAAGGAGCTTCATGATGTGAATGAAGTGAAATAATGAAAGTCTACAGATGTTATATGTCAGGGAGTTCAGTTTTGAAATTTCTGATGTTCACTGAATTGATATCTTTGATGTTGTCCTGTCTGGAGTACTGTAAAATATCTCCTACTTTTCTTATTCCCACACTTTTCTCTTTTTTTGCACTGTTGTGACACAAGAACCTACAGGAATGCCTAGCATTTAAGCATTCCCATGATGGTGTTCTGTTGTTTTTATTTAACCATTTGCTCTGTTTGTTTGTTTAAGGGGAGGGAACTCAATCTGAGTTTTGATTTGTAATGTTCACGTTGATTTTTTGGGGGTTTTGTCCAAAATTTGGTTTCAGGGGTTCATGAGTACAAATCTATATGGCTTACGTCATAATTCAGCCAAGTAAAATCAGGGACTCGTAGCTCTTTTGGTCATTCAACCTGCTATTGTATTGTGTATATACTGGACTGGAGTCGGTCTGTAAACCTGAATCATTTCGGCTTTTGTCGTTTTTCCATTCTGAGATTAATCGAAGTACAAATTCCACCGCCCTGATCATGATCTATCATCTGTACCTTTTTCCAGTGTTGTTTTTAATTGAGTCTTGTACATAAAACACAGTTTTCTATGAAGAGCTATTTTCTTCAGAATAAATCAGGGGACATATTAAAGTTGATAAACCCCATTTGCAAAATTGAAATAGTATCACAAATAAGATAGACTATTTTACTTCTGAAATGGGCAAAAAAAGTAAATAAAAAATCTTTTTTTCCCTTTTTGTTTTTGATACTACTTTTTTAATTTTATTTCTTTTTTATTTAAAAAAAGTCGTTTGATGTTGTCATTTGTCCTATTTACTTTTTTATTATTATTTTGTATTTTGTTCATCCTCAGAAAAGTCATTGCATGCTTGCTAAAAGGGAAAATTTGATGGGAAAAAACTGTATGAAAATCAAAAACTTAAAAAAAATAATAATGTTGAGGGTATCCCGAACATTTCTTTGAGTTGCTTGTTACAGCAATTGCTTGTGTTCAAAGGTACATTTTCTATGAAAAGAAAGCAAAAACTAAAAAGATCATTCTAACACCTTGTGCAATAAAGCTATCTTTCATACGTTATGGCTTCTGTCATTTTCCTCAAATTTGTTTTGGTATTAAGTAAAATTGAGAGGAGCCAGTTGAGGTGGCTCGGGCATCTGGTTAGGATGTCTTCTGGACACCTCCCTGGTGAGGTTTTCTGGGCACGTCCAACCAGGAGGAGACCTAAAGGAAGATCCAGGACACGCCGGAGGGACTATGTTTCTCGGCTGGCCAGGGAACACCTTGGGATTACCCCCGGAGGAGCTGGCCCAAGTGGCTGGGAAGAGGGAAGTCTGGGCCTCCCTGCTTAGACTGCTGCCCCATGACCCAACTCCGGATAAGTGGAAGAGAATGGATGGTAACATAACAATACCAGCAATGGTGACACTGACAATATTCACAACTGTGATATAGTACTGTTTGGGATTTCCTCAACCACCTAACTACCTGGAGCTGAAGAGATAAGAGAGACAAAATGAACCACACATTAACAGTTTGCAAAGGGTGACAGACCAACTCGGAACAGAGTGTGTTGCCAGCAGTGTTTATTTAAAGTGTGAGATAAGGAAAAGGGGCTCGGGCATCTGATTAGGATGCCTCCTGGACGCCTCCCTGGTGAGGTTTTCCGGGCACGTCCAACCGGGAGGAGACCCAAAGGAAGACCCAGGACACGCTGGAGAGATTATGTCTCTCGGCTGGCCTGGGAACGCCTTGGGATTCCCCCGGAGGAGCTGGCCCAAGTGGCTGGGGAGAGGGAGGTCTGGGCTTCCCTCCTTAGGCTGCTGCCCCCGCGACCCGACTCCGGATAAGCGGGAGAAAATGGATGGATGGATGGATGGATAAGGAAAAGGGGAGTGTTTTACAGACATGATATCTGCGTGTGAAGGAAATACATGAGCAATACAGGACATAGGAATTTCTATAACATAATCCCTTCTGATTATGGTATTTATACATAACATGCATGAAATCGTCATCCACTTTCATAACTTAAAGTTAAAGTCCCAAGTATTCATCACACAACGGTGAAATTACATCTCCGCATTTGACCCATCCCCATGGTGGGGAGCGGTGAGCTGCAGCTATGGCTGCGCTCGGGAACTTGTCACCATGTTCTATGAAAGCATCATTAATCATGACATTAGTAAAAACGTAGAGTAAAAATCATTAATTACAGCTGGGATACCAGAATACCGGTCAAATCAGATACATCAAAATCATCAATCATCAAAATCAGTAGGAGCGCCAGGAGCATGAGTCCAAACAGCAATATAGTGAACAAGTGAAACATTAATCATACTGGCGATTCAAATCTTGATACACGGTACAATGCAGCATGAAAATATAGCAAGAAAAACAAGGAAACCAATGACAGGAATCAAATATCGTAGCAATAAATAAACTAAATAAAATAAAATACAGTTAATAAACAAAAAATAAAAAACAGTTACTGTAGGGTGCAATTGAATCAGTGCACACGTTCCAACCCAGCCGGGTGGCAAGATCTGATAAAGGTTGCTGCCACACAGCCAAGCTGCATTTGTGGAACTCATACAACCAGCACCAGACGGCCACGTGATGGTGTAATTACCGAAAGAGTCCTGCAGATGGCGACCATGAGCTCTGCCAGGAACAAGTGGTAAGCAAAAAGGGATTTCCTGTGATGCGCCAGGAACAAGCTGAATTATTTTCAGAAAGCAAGTGTGCGTCAATTGTAGCTACGGGTTGTGTGAGTGAACCTGTGGGGTCTGCAAAAATGTCTACTATTGATTCTGATCAAATCGTCAGGCCATGATGAACACTGTGCCAGGGCAGAGGTGTCTGTGCGTAACTAATGATCATTTGGGCCAGTGGAGTGTTGTGGATGAGCTAAGCCATACAGAATACAAAAAACATCAACTGAACTTAACACTGCAGGTCTTAGTAGTGATGACTCTCGGACGATGGCAGTGACCGATGCAAACCAGGAGTTCCCTTCCAACAGTGGTGTGTCCAGACGAAGTCCCTCTGTCCCATGAACCGTGAAACCAGGGTGCAGTTTGGGTGTGTGGGTCCGGATTCTCCATCCCGATCTGGAGTCCCTCTTCCTCCTTGTCTTCCTGTGACATCCAGACGGGTCCATCACTTCGGTCTGTGGGCAGGGTGGAGCCCCGTCCCATCATTGTTGCAGGTCCAAGCTCTGTTCCATCTCCAGTGCCCCAGGCAGCTGCTGCTGTTCCAAACCGTCTGTCAGGTGCTGAGAGGCGGGCCACAAAAGAGGCCACAGTCATGTAAGCCATCAGAAGAGTAAGGCATCCTGTAAGCCTGTAGCAGACGACCATCTTCGCCGGGTTTGAGACGCTCAGACCTGTTGTTCCCATGAGCCCCTTTGAACCCCGGACTTCGTTGCCGCCCTAGTGGCGGCTAGGTGACTTCGATGAGCGTACAATGAGAAAGGTGGATCCAAAATGGCCTCTCAGCAACTTTTACAGCAAAGGGGGTGCAGAGCAGGACCTGATACGGACCGTCCCAACGCAGAGAACTCCAGTTGTCTCGTCTGTTGCTGGTGCACTTCCTCCTTCCACTCATCTTTAGCGGTAAGGCATTTGCGTCACTTCCTGTTTCAGTGTTGCACTCAGTGTAGCTGTTCGGTGTTTGTGGCTTGCTAAAATTGGTTTGATTTCTCTGTACTGAGACATTTGAGTTCTTGTATTACATAAGCACGCGAAAACACACATTTTCTGTTGCAGCTAGCGTTTAGGGAACCCTTTGAGTTCGCACGCAGTCTTATTTGGTGTTGAAAGGTTGTTTGCCTAGTTAGCTTAGCCTCGGCGTGGCTATGGCTTTCCGTCTCCTATCTCTTGCTCTGTGTGTCAGATGTTTAGTTACTCCTCTGCCTCCTTTAGTGATAATGATACGTGTAATAAATGTAGCATTTTTGTAGCTTTTGAGGCGAGGGTGTCGGAATTGGAGGCCCGGCTCCGCGCTGTTGAAAAACCTGTAGATAACTGTAGCTACTTAGCTAGCGCGGGGCTAACTAGATCAGAACCACCCCGTAGCGGTCCTCCANTGGTCTGATACGAAGAGACGGCATCCATCCCACTTTGGATGGTGCAGCTCTTCTTTCTAGGAATATGGCCAATTTTATTAGTCCTCCCTGACAACCCAGGGTCCAGACCAGGAAGCAGATATAGTTTAACCCTCCCCTCTGCAGCTTCTGTACTGTTACCCACCCCATCCAGACAGTGCCCTGCCCATGGCCAGAATCAAACAGATTAAAGATCAGGCTTAATAGAGCAAATCATGAAAATCTCATAAAAATAAAAACAAATTCTACTGAACAGAAAACTAGAACAATTAAATGTGGTTTATTGAACATTAGATCTATCTTTTCAAAGACTTTATTAGTTAATGATTTGATTTGTGATAATCAGATTTCTCTGTTTTGTCTCACAGAATCCTGGCTGCAGCAAGAGGACTATGTTAGTTTAAATGAGTCGACTCCTTCTAATTATTTAAATCATCATATTGCTCATAGTACAGGGCGAGGAGGAGGAGTAGCAACCATCTTTCATTCAGATTTATTAATTAGTCCCCTACCAATTAATAGCTACAGTTCTTTTGAACATCTAATTCTTAGTTTGCCTAATCCGGATTGCAAAGCTCTAAAACCACTTTTGTTTGTAGTCTTGTATTGTCCACCAGGCCTATACTCTCATTTTTTGGATCAGATCTCAGATTTCTTGTCTGATCTGGTGTTAAATACTGATAAGGTCATTGTGGCGGGGGATTTTAACATTCATGTTGACATTGAAAGTGATCCTCTCAACGTAGCCTTTAGTAATATCTTAGACTCAATTGGTTTTACTCAAAGAATCCATAGCTCCACCCACGCCTGCCATCATACATTAGACCTTGTGCTGACATATGGTATAGAGTGTGAGGAGATAACAGTATTTCCACACAATCCTGTCTTGTCGGACCATTTTATGATAACTTTTGAGTTTATTATAACCGAGCTCTCCAGACATGAAAGTAAATTCCACTATAGTCGATCTTTATCTGATAACGCTGTAGCAAACTTTAAAGCAACTGTTCCATCTTTACTGTCTTCAGAATCTCAGTGTAACTTAGCAGAGGGCAACTATTTCATTTCTAGCCCTTCACTAATTGATGGTCTCCTTCATAGTGTTACTTCCTCTTTATGTGTGGCATTAGACATGTTGCCCCTTTAAAAAAGAAGGTCATTAAGCACAGGAAGTTGGCTCCCTGGTTTAATTCTGAACTGCGTACTTGAAAACAAAACTCTAGAAAACTGGAGAGAACATGGCGCTCTACTTATCCTGGAAAAATAGTCTAACCTAACCCTAACCTTCAACTTGTATTTTAGACCCAATCCCAACCAAATTATTTAAGGAAGCATTTCCTTTGGTTACTGCCCCCATTTTAGATATAATTAACCTATCCTTAGTAAATGGAAACGTACCGCAGGATTTTAAGGTTGCTGTAATTAAACCTCTGCTTAAGAAACCTTCTCTGGATCCAGATGACCTAAGGAATTATAGACCAATATCTAATCTCCCATTTTTATCTAAAGTCCTTGAGAAAATAGTAGGCAATCGAGTATGTGAGCATCTAAACACTAATGATCTGTTTGAGGAATTTCAGTCAGGTTTTATCACAGCACTGAAACCGCATTAGTGAAAGTTACAAATTACAATCTCACGGCCTCAGATAAGAATCTTGTGTCTGTTCTGGTCTTGTTGGACCTCAGTGCTGCTTCTGACACAGTCGATCACAATATTCTCTTAGAAAGGCTTGAACATGTTGTAGGGATCAAAGGAACAGCGCTAGGCTGGTTTAAATCTTATTTATCTGACAGATTTCAGTTTGTTCATGTACATGAGAAATCTTCTTCATACTCTAGAGTTACTTGTGGAGTACCACAGCGTTCAGTACTTGGGCCAATTCGTTTCACTATATATATGCTTCCAATTGGTAAAATCATTAGACAACATGGGATAAACCTCCACTGTTATGCTGATGATACTCAGTTATATTTATCCATAAACCCTGATGAACCTAATCAGTTAGGTAGACTACAGGCTTGTCTTGAAGACATAAAAATCTGGATGACTCTAAACTTTCTGCTGTTAAATCCAGACAAGACTGAAGTTATCATCTTTGGACCAGAACCTCAGAAAAGGAAACTGCTTAGTCAGTCACCTGATCTAAACAGTATTAAACTAGCCTCCGAGAACAAAGTAAAGAACCTCGGTGTAATCTTTGACCAGGACATGTCATTCAAATCCCACGTTAAACAGATTTGTAGGATTTCCTTTTTCCACCTTCGAAATATTGCTAAGATTAGAAGCATCCTTTCCAGGAGTGATGCTGAAAAACTGGTTCATGCATTTATTACCTCAAGGTTGGATTACTGCAATTCATTACTGTCAGGAGGTCCACAGAATGTAGTCAAAAGTCTTCAGCTGGTCCAAAATGCTGCAGCTAGAGTTCTGATGAGAATTAAAAAGAGAGACCACATCTCTCCTGTTTTAGCTTCCCTACATTGGCTGCCTGTTAAATTCAGAATATATTTTAAGATCCTCCTCACATATAAAGCTCTTAATAATCAAGCTCCATCATACATCAGTGATCTGATTGTTCCAAATGTTCCTAACAGAGCACTTCGCTCTCAGACTGCAGGTTTACTGGTGGTTCCTAGAATATCTAAAAGTAGGATGGGAGGCAGATCTTTTAGCTATCAGGCTCCTCTACTGTGGAATTAGCTCCCAGCTTTAGTCCCTGAGGCAGACACCATGTCTACTTTTAAGACTAGACTCAAAACTTTTCTATTTGATAGGGCTTATGGTTAAATTCTGATGTTAGCCCAGGTTTAGACGAGAGGGGATCAGAGGGAGGTGGAGTGTACAGAGGGGACTACAGTCATTAAAGACTTTTCTCCCTGGCCCTGCCTCCCACATGCCTCCATTTAAAAGGCTAGGTTATCCTGAGTTATCTCTGTAGTTATGCTGCTATAGGCTTAGACTGCTGGAGGACATACTGACCACTTTCCACATTCTGCTACTTTCTTCTACCACCACTCTCTAATTGCATGATTTCCTGTTATTTCACATAAGCGCAGACTGGGCACATCTTGCTCAGAGTGTGGACACTAAAATTAAAGTGATAAAGATGTGAAGAATTAATTATATTTTACCATTTTCTTTTCTCAGCTCAGTAATTCGTATGAGAAGAGTCTGGGTTTATGGCTACAACAGTGATTGTAACATTACCTTAATTTTGCAGATGCCAGTTCCATGAGAGTCACAAGTGACTATACCATCTGGGGAGGAGCCCATGTATGGCCATTTGGGGTTCAGCCAGAGACCACTGTTCACACATCTAAAGCCTGCATGCTCCCGACCCATTAGCTTCTCATAAGCTCCTCTGGCCTGTGATTCATGTTGGCATCCATAACTGTAAACAGTACATATGCAAATCATGAAAAAGTAAATTAAATATTTATTACTGGATGAATAGAATCACTTACATTTTTAGAATTTGCCATTACCCTAACCCCTATACTGAGTCCTACTCCTGGTTTCTGTTTTAGAATTAAACAGAGGAGGAGTCTGGCAGGCCAGGCTACGCATTTCTAGGGTCTATAACACATATAGATGCTGTTTAAAATCTGGCACTTATGGCAGTGAGGAAAACAGGTAAGGCATCATTATAGAACTGAGATCCAAAAGGGCATTCAGGTATATTATTTTGGTTGTAGCTCTTTGTCCAACAAAGAAACTGTGATTTACTAAAATGTCACAAGCTAAACATCTTTCAAGTGAATACAAACCAGAACACAACCTTTATAGGACAATAAAATAATGTTTTCATATTGGGGAGATCATGGAGACAAGAGATCAGGGATTGAAGTTGGAAAAATCCCGGTTGCAGGCAGAGCCACGAGATTCTACAAAGCAGCAGAAGAAATCACAGCTTTTGCTGCTACTCACACAGGGGAAGAAATAACAGGTTAGCAGCCGTTTCTATCTCGTGCTTGAATGGTTTTTGAAAACTTGCAGTAGGTCTTGATATTTCATTAAATGCACAAACTATTTGCTTCTCTAAGTTTTTGAATATTCCACCAGAGGGGATTAAAGAATCTGAGTTGAAAAATGAAGCTCCTCCTCATAATGGGGTGAGAGGGTGAGCCCTCTGAGCAGATTCTACAAGTAAAATTTTAAAGTCTAAAAAAAAATCATGATTCATATACTCTCTGAGAAAATAAAAAGCAGATGAGGCTAAGTAATCAACTTGTCTACAAAATATTAGGTCCTGTAAATGAATCAGAGCAAAAACATAAACAACAGGGCACAACATAATAATTTACATCTCATAGTTAGTCTAGCCTTCCATGTTGAATGGACATTCTCTGATTACGGTTACCTTTTTTACATGTGACTTTACTCTGTTACACAGAGAATGATAGTCCTCTGTACGAGTCTGGCAGGCTAGGCTAGCTGCTAACATATTTACGTATACAACAACCTAAAAAAACTCACCCTGGCGAATACCAGACGATGATCATCACGGAGCCGTTTGGTACCGAGCTTGTGGACCCACCCGCTAACAAAAAAATTATATGCCTCCAGACTTTTCTATGCTTTCATCTGTTGTTTAGTGTAGAACGACGTCGGACCAGGTAGTTTGTAATATCAACCGACTCTATTCTCGGCAAATCCGTTAATTCTGTGGTAAACTCACTCATTTTCGTTAAATACGAATCACGTCCAACATATTTGTTTATTAAATCCGTGTACCTTTGTTTCGAAACAGGGTCTAAAGACGTAAAATGAGGACTCTCTGCTGCGGTTTCCTCCATAGCTGTACTCTGCTCTGTTTACTTCCTGCCCTTCAACCACGTGACTGAAACCCTCCAATTGACCTTTCGCCGAGCCCCGTCCCCCTTAGTTTCTGTTGCCAACTCCGACAATAAGTGGATCAAATACTGCAGCTCCGCAGATTTCCGTGATAAAAAGAAGTAGACAGATGCGTGTCGGCGACATTTTTTTATGCCCGTGTTTACTTTTATTTTCAATATAGTTCCCGGCCGGAGCTCGGCATTAATTCATCACGTGATCTTGACACCACCCGCTGTTGCGCCAAGGCTTAATGTGCGTTTATAAGACACACAGTTGAGGTAATATTACGCTGATTTGCCGCACGGTGTCTTATCTAAAAGGGTCTTGCATAGTCTGGGAGGCGGACCTCCGCCCAGCCGCGGGCGGGGGGAGCACTCATGCTTGCTGGCTTGCTGGTTGAGCTCGATGAGGAGGTTCTGAAGGGAAACAACGGAGACACGACTACTATCGAGGCTAATGCTTAGTAGTAAATTAGGCTTAGCTTCATCGTCTTGTTTGGAGTTGTCGGATAGTAACGGTTGCTACGATGTGTGAATGTACAATAGCCGTTCTGGGGGCGGGGCCGGCGAAAGGCAAGTTAACGTAAACGTTGTGTGATGACGTCATCGATATGCAAATTAGGATGTGACGTCACACAATGACTTTCTGTCAGATGCAGTTAGCAATTCTTAGAGGTAACAGTTTACAGAGGAGCTCTCTACCGCTAACAGCTCAGAAATCGGACAGCAAAGTGTTTAACATTTTATTTCATCCTACGTGACACACGGACAGACTGCAGTTAGTCACAATTTTTTCGTCTTTTCAACAAATATCACTACAATTTCAGAATGTCAACAGCATTTAAAATTAAAAAAGGAACCGTTATTGTCAGCAAGCAAAATACGTATACAGTTGAAACTATCTCCAATGTGGACGACAATTCTGCCGTGTTGGCAAGCTGCAGGGGAAGTGAAATGGGTGAAGTGTTTGATTTGAAATGTATTCACCCAAAGTTTCTGTATAAATATAAACAAGAAGCAAAAGTACTTTTTTACCTCAAGGATCGCTTTCCCAATGAAAAAAAGTTTGTGAAAATTGTCGAGATGTTTGATTACCAAAATTGGTTTTTCTTTACGCTTGAGAAAGTGAACACAACATTGTTTGACTTTGTGGAAAGCAAATACCACACATTTATAAAGATTAGGAGTATCCGAATTATTGCGCACCAGATGCTTTCAGTTTTAGACATGTTGAAAAAAGCGGGCATCACTCATACCAATATTACAGCAAAAAATATAGAGCAAGTTAACGAACAATTCAATGTGAAGTTAACTGGATTTCACACTGCTGGTCGAACGAAAGACCTTTCAAAGATGGAAATACCGATTATTACTGGATTTTCTGCGCCAGAAATCCTGCTAAACGCACCACTGGATGAAACCGTAGACATGTGGAGTCTTGGCCTTACGTTGGCTCGCTTGTGCTTTGGGTCTCCTCTGTTTCCAACTTTCTGTAATTATGAATATTGGCGAATGATAGTGAGAGTTTTGGGTATGCCTGACCAAGACCTTCTCGACCAGGGGAAATGTAGCCAACAGTTTTTTAAAAGGGACCCAGATTGGAAGTTAAAAACTTTAGATGAGTACCTACAAGACACAGGAGAGATCTGTCATCCAAGTGACTCATCTTATGATAATTTTGAGTCTCTGGACCAACTAAAAAAAAATCTACCCAAAATGGTGACTCCTGCAGAAGTTAGAGACATCAAATGTTTTGTAGATTTACTAAAAGAAATGCTTAGATTAAACCCAAAAGATAGGATATCTCCAGAAGACGCGCTGAAACATCCGTTCTTTACTAAAATGCATTTAGCTGATAGAATAATTCTCCTCTTACATACCAACATAGAGAGATCGTTTGTCTCAGTGCTGGGTAATGTAATTGAATACAATTCAAGTGTTTACCGTTTTGAAGAAGTACTTGGAAGTGGAGAGTTTGGAATTGTTGGGAAGTTTAGAGAACTGGAAACTAATTTGAATGTAGCAATGAAAATATTCACTGAAGAACATTGCTTCCAAAGGGAAGTGAAAATATTGGATAATCTCAGAGAGCTTGACCCAGACAAAAACAACATAGTCAGGTATATTGATAGTTTCCCCTACAAGGACAAGTTTTTTGTATCGTTTGAGCTGTTGGATTTAGATTTGGCTGCCTTTATGAAAAAACGACGTTATAAACCTCTGAGAGTGTCTGAAATCAGACCTATCGCTCAACAAATGTTTGTTGCTCTCAGAGCTCTGAAAACTATCGGCGTTACTCATTTAGATATAAAACCAGATAATATAATACTGGTGAATCATGATTCCCAGCCCTTTAGGGTGAAGTTGGCGGATTTTGGGTTAGCTCGTAGAACAGAAAAAATGTCAAAACATGATGTGGTCCAGGCTACGAAGTACAGGGCACCAGAGATTTTTTTGGGTCTTCCACATGATGAAGGTGTAGACATGTGGAGTATTGGCTGCGTATTAGCGTTTTTGCTTTTAGGTAAGAATCTGTTTGAGGCTAATTCTGAATATGACGTTTTAAGGCTCATGATAGAGCGCCTTGGTCTGCCAGATAAAGAATTACTGGACACGGGCTGCAGAGTTGAACACTTCTTTATAAGGAGCGAAACGGCATCGAACATCTCTTGGATACTCAAAACACCAGCTGAACATGCACTGGATCTAGGACTGCAGTATAAACCCCATGTTGTTGACTCAACCCCTCTGGAGGAGTTATTGGGAATAGAATCCATCAAAAGAGACACCACAAAATTTAAAGATTTCATATCATTTATAGACCTTCTTAAAAAAATGTTAGCAATGACCCCAGCACAGCGAATCCTCCCAGATGATGCTTTAAACCACCCATTCATCACGATGGAGAATCTTCCTGAAGCCAGTGCAAGTCCTTATGTGACAGAAGCAAATAAAATACTAACAAAAAGTAGAGTCACAAAGCCAGCTGGTGTTACAGGGGTAGAAAATAATGACTCAGATCTGACAAAACCAAGCGAGGAAATGAAACAATCAAGTTTAACATTAGAGAAAGAGGATCAACTTATTGACAAATCAAATGTTTATCGAATTGAAGAAGTCGTTGGATCTGGACCAAATGGACTAGTTGTCAAGTGCAGAAAGGAAGGAACAGATGAGATGGTAGCGGTAAAAGTATTTAGAACAGAAAAATACTTGGCAGCAATCAACGAGGTGCTTGCACAGAACCATCTCCGTATTCTTGACTCCGACAAAAACAACTTGGTCACATTTATTGACTGTTTTATCCACAAGGACTGCTTTTGCCTTGTTTTTGAACTTTTAGAGTTAAATTTGTGTGACCTATTACAAAGACAGCGATGGAAACCCCTCAGAGTGGCTGAAATCAGACCCATTGCTCAACAGATGTTGGTCTCCCTCAACACTCTGAAAGGCATTGGTGTTACTCATGCAGACGTAAAACCAAGTAGCATCATGCTGGTAAATCGCGATACCCAGCCCTTTGAGGTGAAGTTGACGGGTTTTGGGTTGGCTTGTAGGACAGTTGCATTCTCAGAGTTTAAAACGGTGCAGGCTGTAGGATACAGGGCACCAGAGGTTTATATGGGCCTTCCATACGATGAAAGCATAGACATATGGGGTCTTGGCTGTACATTAGTGTATTTGTATCTAGCCAAACATCTGTTTCCAGAGGATGAATACAACGTAATGAAGTTGATTGTAAGGTGCTGTGGTATGCCTGACAAAAATGCACTTGAAACGGGAAAGCACAGCAACCGCTTTTTTAAACTTCTTAGTTATGGACCTATTAATGATCGTTGGAAGTTTGTAACCCAAAAACGATACAAGAAAAAAACAGGAAAGATGATTCCTCCAGTACATCCATTCTATGAACATTTACAGTCTCTGGATGACTTGGTGACCATGACAGATACAGAAACTGTTGCTGAAAAGGAAGACATAAAAGCTTTTGTAGATCTTGTTAAGAGGATGATAGTGGGTAATCCAGCTGATAGAATCCTCCCAGCTGATGCTCTAAGACATCCCTTCTTCTCGATGGGGCAACATCCTAGCTTTAGCTCCGGTGTGTCAGAGGCAGTAGAAAATACAGACTCTGGCCTGCCAAGAAAGAAAATGGGACCAATAAATTTCAAATTTAGGAAAGCTGCTCTAGGATATGTAAAACATCCCTTCTTCTGGACGGGGCAACATCCTAGCACTAGCTCTACCTCCGGTGTGTCAGAGGCACATGAAATACAAGCAGGAAGCAACATCACTAACCCAGAAAGTGTTACAAAAGTAGAAAATACAGACTCTGGCCTGACAGAACAAAGTAAGAAAATGGGAACATCAACTTTAAAATTTAGGAAAGCTGTTCTAGGACATGTAACATATCCCTTCGTCTGGATGGGGAAACATCGTCGCACTAGCTTTACCTCCGGTGTGTCAGAGGCACATGAAATACAAGCAGGAAGCAACATCACTAACCCAGAAAGTGTTACAAAAGTAGAAAATACAGACTCTGGCCTGACAAAACCAAGTAAGGAAATGGAAACATCAACTTTAAAATTTAGGAAAGCTGTTCTAGGACATGTAACATATCCCTTCGTCTGGATGGGGAAACATCGTAGCACTAGCTTTACCTCCGGTGTGTCAGAGGCA
>SSNS01000357.1:12403-33045 GCA_006937985.1 Aphyosemion australe
ACTTCACACAGCTGGTCAGCACAGTCTTTGAGCAGTCTGGAGCTGATTCCATCAGGACCTGCTGATTTTCTGCTCTTAAGCCGCCTCAGTTCTCTCCTCACCTGGTCCGATGTAACTGTGGGGGAGGGGAGTGATGGGGGCTGGGGGGGGGTTGGAGGTGGTTTGGGGGGGGGGTGGTGCCTGTAGCAGCAGTGGGGGGAGTGGAGTAGGTACATCATTCCTAAAACTAAACGCTGACAGAAAACAGATGGGACTGTAGTGCTTATCAGGGCAGTAGAGACCCACATGGCAGCACAAAAAGATGAGTTTTGCATAACATGTCTCCTTTAAAAGCAACAATGCAGCTGTTGTCGCTGTTTAGTTAACGCTTTTCTCACTCAGTCCTGATTCTTTTGTACTTAAACTTTGTTGTTATCAATTTCAGCCCAAAATTAGAGAAGATATTGTGAAAATAAAATAAAATTCAGGTCTTGGGAGACTCTATAGCCAAACTAACCAAGTTGTTTTTCTGTAATATGATACGTTACTACAACAATACCCTTCCACCAGGACAGGGGTGTCCCTGTCTCTCTTGAAAACCCAGGTCTTCAGAGAGCATCTCCTACCCTTCTCCTACTCTACTGCTCTCTGTTGGCTTCCATCTATGCCAGGGGTGAGCAAACATTCCAAGACCAGGGCCAAAAATGTAAAGTTAGTAGTTCTGAAGGACCACAAAAAATAAATACATTGCACAATTTAAATGAGTGATAATTGACCTGCTCTTGTATAGCACCTTTCAGAGTCAGAGGACTCCAAAGCGCTTTACACTATCATTCATCCATTCACACACACATTCACACGCTGACGGTGATGAGCTACATTGTAGCCACAGCTGCCCTGGGACGATGTGGATGCGTCTTTATCGTTAAGTCCATGAACACCAATACAGCTGAAAGTGATTAACAATGCCCTCAGCTGCTTAATCAACCAGAAAATTATCAGACAGGTTTAACTGATTTCATGCCAGGCCCAATAAAAAAAGTGTTCCTTTAATTTTTGTGAGCAGTGTACATGGGGTCTGTGTGAAGATGATTCATTGATTAGTCTGGAAGGTGTGGTTCACACGGGGAATCTGCACAAAAGCGTGGGAAAGAGATGGGTTCACATAACACACACCTGTCTAGTCTGTGTGAAGATATGATGCATCGTTTCATCAGGAAGTTTGTTCACGTGGGAGGACGCGGGAAAAAGATGTGTACCCAGAAAATACATTGTTCAGTCTGAAATGAGTGAGTGAGTGAGTGAGTGAGTGAGCGAGCGAGTGAGTGAGTGAGTGAGTTGGGGTGGTGTGTATGGGGATGTTTTCTGTCTGATGGATGCATATAGTCTGGATACCCCTTCATTTCCTATGGCGGTCACTTTTGACCGGGAACACCACAGGTGTAACAAGGTTGGTTAAAACACTCAAAATTCAATGAAAAGGGTGATGATCATTTTTTTATGTTCAAGTGCATATTGTGGAGGATATCATAAGGCCTTGAGGCAATCAAATGTAAAACACAATTGTTATGAGTGTTTTAGGTTGTAAATCCGTCTGATTTGACCCGAACACGACAGGAAGGTTAAATCATTGGTTGGGATTGGGTCTAAAATACAAGTTGAAGGTTTAGATGAAGCTAATATTTTTGATAACTCTGAAAGCTCAACTGCGTCAAAACAGTTCAAACACAGATGAGGTTCTACAGTTACCTCAGATGCTGCCTCACTTACTGAGGAAGAAGAAGTCGTGTTGGGGAGGATGCTGATGATTTTGTTTCTAATAGAATCTATTTTATTAGTGAAGAATTCCATAAAGTCGTTGCTGCTGAAGGCTAAGGGAATAGCTGGCTCAGAGCTAGGATTCTGTGTAAGTTTGGCAACTGGACTGAAAAGAAATTTAGGATTATTCTTATTCTCCTCAATTAGTGACGAATAATATGCAGTTCTAGCTTGTCGAAGCTTATTTTTATAAAGCACTAGACTATTTTTCCAGGATAAGTAGAACTCTTCCCGGTGTGTAGAGTGCCATGTTCTCTCCAGTTTTCTAGAGGTTTGTTTTAAAGTTCAGAATGAAACCAGGGAGCCAACTTCCTGTGCTTAATGACCTTTTTTAAAGGGGCAACATTGTCTAATGAATTCATCATCAGTCATCAAATGTTTCAGCACTGAAGGTTTGTGACTTTTAAATCGGATTTTCTATTAAAACACATTTTTCTATTATTTTTACATCCAAGGAGCATCAATTTGCTCCGGCTGAATGTAGGGACATCCATTTCTTTTGTCACACTGCCCTCCTCAGGTTGAATGCAGGTATAGCAGCAACAGCCTCCACAGTGATTCAGCTACTTTTTACAGTCTTTCTCCATTGGTTTGGCTCATTTCATGAAACAGAAATTACATTCTCAAAACTCTGAGATCATTTGGCAAAACACTCTCACAGTTTAGCACAACACGATAGCTCACCTGCAAAAGCTCATATCTGTTCCAGAACGGTTAGGTCAGGCTTCAATCTAAATCCCTTTCTCATTTACAGTTTTTCTCCATTGGTTCGGCTCAGGTCATTTGCATAATATTACACCAGAGCATTTTCCAGTCAATAATTATACAGCATGCATTATTTTAAAACATAATGTTTAATAGTATTTATCTTTCTGGAGAATATTTAGTCAGAATCAGAACTTTGTTTTATTTTTAAAACCAAAGAGTCTCAGTCTGTCATCTGGAATTTAAATATTCAAAACTAAAGGTAAACATACTGAAGATGTTTAGCTCAATCCTTCTTAGTTCTAAGATTTTCTAAAATAAAAGTTAACTTAAAGCAGGAAATAAAGCAAAAACTTATTTTAACATCGTCACAAAATTAAAACGTTCTTTACCCACAAAACCTTTTTTATGATGAGGTCAGAAACTAAATGTTGGTATAACTCAATTCTACGTCTGTTATGAAGAAACCTTCAACGGAATTTAAATCTATTTTACATGAAGTCAATCAATCAAAACTTTATTTATATAACCCATTTTGATGCAAGGCAATGCAAATCAACACACATGAAAAAGCTATATATATATAAAATAAAATCACATTCACACGTTCGTATGTTTATACATATTCATGCACGCATACACACATAAACAGACACTTCAGGACATAGACACACACACACTGCATGCACACTCCAATAAGTGTGTGTATATGCTTCTCTATATGTGCTCATTAGCACAGTACAGATGCAAAAGCAGTTAAATTAATTAGAAATAACATAAATAATAAGATAAAAATTTACAGAACAAATATCTAAACAAAATCAGTAAACAAGCTCCTTAATCATAAGATTCTTTGAATAAAAAAAGTTTTTTTATAAATATATTCTAAGATCTAAAGGCAGGTGTTCCAGAATGTTGGTGCGCACACGTTGAAAGCTGCTTTGCCTTGAGTACAATAATATAAAATATGTGTTAAAACAAATTTAATACAGGTGTGACGGACACATTTTAGTTTCCTTAATCACTTTTGGGTGGTGGTCTTTGTTTTGTACACTGTAAACGCAGACTTTGATTCAACTCAAAAATATCTAGTTCACTTTACTTAAAATTTTCTAAATTGTTAGATTTACTTGTTAATCCTGAGTTAGTTGAGCTGTTTCATGTCCTTTCTTATTGTAATTGTGTTTTTCAAGTCCAATCAGTACTTTCTACTTACACAAACTAAGGTCATATTACTTAAACACACGTGGAAGCAGCAGTGGGTGAGGTGCATTGTGGGTAGTCATTTTCTTAGCTATTTTGTTGTATTTTGGGGTGTTTATGCATGTTTATTGTGTTTGGGAGGTTGTGTTGTGTTAAGTTGTGTGTTGTTCTTAGATATTGCATTGTTCAGTGTTGCAAAGGTGGGGTTATTTGTTTTGTCATTTTGGCACCATAAGTGAGAAGGAAGGTCTCAGGAATGGGACCACTGTGCCGTTCCTCTGTGTGGTTTAAAGTGGTGGTTCTCACTAAAGGCTCTGGTCTCAGTTTCCATGAGTTCAACACTCACTGACTGCCTGCAGTCACATGGAGCATGAGGCATGAGTTAGTTGGCATCTTTCAGTGTCTGCTTAAAAACAAGCTGACTTATATAAATGTGTGCTTTCATAATTGTTTAAATTGTACCAAATTTCAAGTAACGCCCATTTATCTTGGCTGAGTATATTAAGTTATTGTGACTCAAAGTATTTAAGTTGTATCAACTTGGTTTGAATTTAACTATACTGAGATTTATTAAGTAGTCTCAACTTCAAAAAAAGTACAGCTCACTCACATATAATAATTTCACTATACTTGCCACAATTAAGTTTGCTTACTTACTTTTCCCAAGGTAATCGGTTTCCTCAATATTTTCAAGTAAACTTAACTTGTCGGAATTTACAGTGTACATGTGGCCATTGCAGGATCTCTGAATTGCTAAAACACTAAACCTGATCCTTTAAACTGGCTGAGTTATTATTAAAAAACCAAGCGGTCATCTGACTTTGCTCTGGTAGTGCTGAGGGGGTCAGAAAATCCTGGGAGTTCTTGTGTTGAATCAGCCAGACGTGAACCAGCTGATGTTTTTATAATCTATGAATGGCCAATAAGAAACCAGGGGAGGGGGGGCTGTTCTTCAGTTACTTTGGTTGGGTTCTAGTTTTTCTAGTTTGGTACCGTCAAGAGGAGAATAAACCACTGGAGAACTTACAAGGAAAACATGTCTTCTTTCATGGACTAATGGGAAAAAGAGGTAAAATTTTACCAACGCTTAAAGTTTGGAAGAAGAAAGTGGTGAAGCTCTCGATTTACTGGTCGATCTACGTTCCTACCCTCATCTATGGTCACGAGCTTTGGGTAGTGACCAAAAGAACGAGATCACGGATACCAGCGGTTTGTTTATATCATCTATCTCTATAGCAAAAGTCATATTTTACCTACATCTGTAGTTTCATATCTATATTAGATATACCCATTTATAAATGATGTCTATTTAATGTAGATCTATATAGAAATTCTCCCATTGGAGATCTTTTCAACAGGGTGTCTATGAAAACACTAAAATGTCTGAAAAAAATCTTCATATTCTCATTTTTATCTCAATGTGCTACCAAGTCTATAACCGGCCCCCATTTGGCCCCTAGGAAAACTTCCTGGAAGCGCCCCTGGCGAGGAAAAAATAAATTAAGAAGTCAGTTTAAATCACATTTGAGCCAAATAAAACCCAAAGCCCAGAAGTGACCACTAGTCTCGAAAATAAAAGGAAAATGATTGAAAACACGACTCAAACGGCTGTTTCATCATTTTGCAGCAGAGACGTGTTTATTTGTGACTAAATTAGGCCCCAACTTACCTTTGTCTGCTTTGTAAGATCAAAGGTTGTGACAAAAACAGGCTAAGAATGAGTCAGAAAAAACAAAACGATCAACTGTTGCATTAAAATCATCAGTGACCTGAATGTGATGCAGGCTGACTGCAGACCAGACGAGCTGCCGTGTCTGTAGAGGATTCACGTCCCAGGCTGGGAGACCCGTTAGGAGGTAGAGACATTTCCCCAGTTATTTTCTCGTGTTCTGAACCTTAGATGGAGAATTGATATTTTTAATTGTGACAAAGCCTGCTGCTCCTTCTGCAGTGCCTAAAGTCACCACATGGTGTCAGTGCTGCGCTGCCCAACAGCCGACAGTCCTTTCAGTTCACTTCCTGTTTCTGACTGACACAAGTTGGCTGATGCACATCACTTAAACAGAAATATGAGTAAAACTTTATTCGTCTTAGTTACAGACAACAGAGATTAATGCATTAAGTTTTTCACTGATTAGATTCCAACGTTTTATGGCTTCCATGTTTATAAAAATGAGCTTCTGCCTCCGCTCCCGCTGCGCTCATATAACAGTGGTCTGATTCTGCAGAAGAGCTGGACGAGTCAATCCATCTTCCTCCCTTCTGATGCATTATTGGCCCAGTCTGAGAGCCCAGGAAACACTGGGAGATAAGGAGAAAAAAGGGCAGCGGGCCAGGCTGAGATCCCTCAGATAGCACCTAATCACATTCATTACATCAATTAAGGCGGGCCAACACAACACGGGGCTGGAAGTCGGACCTCCATCTCCTGATCGATGCTAAACAACGAGCACATCCTTCAGTTTTCAGCCTCCAAACCAGCAGCCACCATACTGGGTCAACTTCCCAGAGGCCAGCGTCTCCACTGGGAGACTAAACTCATGTCGTCTCTTTCTGAGGCTGTAGGAGGCCAGATGAGGGTGGAGTTAGGGTTTGTGGTGATTAGAAGCTCTAAAGATGCCAAATGTGGTGTTTTAACCTGATTTGTTTGCAACTTGATGGTCATCCTGCCATTGAGGGTTAGGGCTTCACTGAACATTCTCACATCCTTGAGATGAATAGAAGTAAAACATTAAAACATCAAACGCTGCAGTAAACCTGCTGCACATTTGGTTAGGAAACAATACTTAAAGGATCTAAAACAGGAAGTGAATGAATGTCTGAAATCCACTGTATTCGAGGTGATTTTAACACCATAATTCAATCTTTAAGTCCTGCACAATGGCAGCTGAATGGTCCAGAATGGGGTAAATTATAATCTCATCGGTCTGGTCATTAGATGTGATTTCATATATATATAAATATATTTAATACCATCACAAACCAGAGCTGCTTATCTTTCAGCTGGAAAGCTGCATTTACATCCAGTTCCAGGTAAAAATACCTAGAGAATAAAGAAAAATAATAAATCTTCAGTCCAAACCAGTCTCCACGTCGGATCCGTAATCTCTACAGGAGAATCCTCTTTGAGAGGAGATTAAAGAAAATAATAAACTTTAAAATAATTCCATAACAGCTGGATGGTCAGATTTATGTAGCATATTTCTATGGGAGAAACTAAACTTGGTAGAAGATTCTTTTATGGAAAAACACAAATAAAATCCACATAAACGTGCACCACACGCCCTCAGTTAGTGGGTCAGTTTATAATAAACATCTAGTTAGTAATACACATTTCACCATGTTTGTGGATGAATGCATTTCACTACTTATAAATACATAAATCTGCTTATTTCAAAATTAAAATGTATTACTTTTTTAATTGTTTAACTTAAAAAAATTGCATTATTATTATTTTGGGGCAAATTGTGTTCAGATATAATGTAAATCAATAACATACAACTATGATTATTGGGTTAATGATAAAGTGTTAAAGTTCTGATTTAAACATCTCCATGTTTTCAAATGGTAGAAAAAAAACCTTTTTAGAATTTTTTTACTTTAGCATTTTTCTTTCAGTTTAGCTTCAGTACTGCAACAAAAACCAGGGACTAAAAACCAGGAATTTGATCACCAGTCAAAAGGCTAATAATGTAGAAAAAAAGGTAATTAAATTGTTTTATATAAACTGGAAGCATTTATTTTAAAGAGCACATGGTAAAATCAATAGTTCAGATCTTTATTTTTAATAATATTATCATTTTACCTCTGAACAAACGTCTTTAGCTCTGACTCGATACTTTTAATTATGATGTTTTTTTTATGAACTTATTATAGTATTATGAACTTTTTACTGTAACCCTGACCTTACACTGGAGGCATCAGCCATGCGGAGCGTCGCTGCTTCAAATAGAATCCATTATAATCTGTGGGGGGATTCAAACCAGCTGCAACGTGAAATTTTCAGGCACGTCCCAGAAGCGGCACGCCGCTAAAGATAGAATTCTATTTTTGCCACGAGCTGCTTCTGGGACATGTTATTTTTCCACAGTTAACATAGGGCTAGACAAGAAATCACACACGGTTTTAGCGTAAAATGTCTGGTAACTTTCAAAATAAAAGTCTGCTGCAGCGATGCAATTTCATATCTATGTAGATTATGTCCATACGTGTGACCTCATGGCTTATTTACTCCCTGCATCGTTCGAAAAGTGCAGCGGTGTGTTTTTCATGGGTTTAATCCTGGCAGTGGAGAGGAACATTATATATGACATAAAACAGTGATGTCAAACGTGATTTCCTTCTTTATGGTTTAATGGTGGATGGCATAAACAAACCGTGACCTTTGAAGTCTCGAAGGATTTTGTGATCTCGCAAGTCTGGCGAGGAGGATGGTGGAGAAGCCGCTCCATGGCTAAGACTCTCCCGGTGTGGATCGGTACGCAGCGAAACACGCGAGTAAACCGTTCCACTGCTGTTCCGTGCCGCTGATGCCTCCAGTGTGAAGTCGGGGTAAGTGTCCCAGGCCAAACGGGAGGTGCTAGCTAGCCTTGCAGCTGAAAATAACCAAACAAATCTAGAAATCAACTTGAGGAAACACAAAGTCTTAGAAAACAGTTTTTGTTCACTGTTGACCTTTTTGAAATTGAGGTCATTGTGCGATGGCAGAAATCTGCTTTAACTAGCCGTTAGCTTGTCAATCCAGTTGGGAATAGTCTGGTTTCCCAAAATAAACGAAGCAGATAAGATAAAGTAGTCACAACATTTTCACTGAAACTGCCTTGCTGTATCTGCTCTTTTATATTTTGTTGTATTAATAAATAATTTGTGAATAATTTTAAGGCGTTATTTTTAGTTGCCCCTTTAAAACACAAACCAGTCTTTTGGGTTTCTAATCAAATTTTAACAAATCCATGTCTTGAACAAGCAGCTATGGAACATTTCTGCTATCATGAGCTTAAAGGAGGTCCCAGTTAAGCTGCTTCAGCACCAGTTCATGTCCCATCAGAGAGACTGGTTGTTACTGGAAACATAAACACATAAAAGCCCAACGATGACACCTGTTGGAGGTCAGGAGGCTGAAACCACACTCCTGCACATGTGGATCACTCATAAATGACGCACTCAGCTATGTGTGTCATTTAAGGAATGAAGCCTTTTGCCATCAGATATGCGAGGGGAATCACAGGTGTGACGGACAGGTATGCCTCCAAAACTAAATGACTCGTAACCATCGCACGGTGCATTCTCGTGACACCGGCGACCTTCGGAGCGACTTCCTCCTGAAACCTTTCTGCTCGGCTCCTCTGGCGACAGAAAACCTGGTGACATCAGGATGAGCGACAGGCGAAGAGGGGAAGAAATGGCGCCGAAAACCGGAGGGAGATAAAATGGATAGATAAGGACGGGGCATCGGAGGAAAAAAATAGGAAAGTGGATAGATTGCGAGTGGAGAGAGAGGGGTGGGGTTAGAAGAGTGATGCTATTGATACACTGAGACAGGGGAGGAAGGTGCACTCCATTTTTTCTCCCCTCAAAGAGCTATCGGAAGACATACGTTACCCTGACAGCACAGAAAACTCGAGCTTTAGTTCATCTCTGCAAACGTTATTAATAAAAACCCACCAACAGAGACAGGAAGGGAGGAGGAGAAAGTCAAACAGGAGACCCAAGATCCCGTGGAGAGGAATCTTGTCGGCATGACAACTAAAAGTCAAGAGCAACAGGACTCACGCCTTGATTAGTCATTGTGATAAAATATGCTGCTGGCCACAATCCCACGACTGATGTGACATCTCATGCATCTCCTTTCCTTATCCGTCCCCTCCTCTCCCCTTCCAAGCGTTCATTTATTTCTCTTCCCACTTCCCTCACATGCTCCCTCTTGCCTTTTTCCTCTCCGAGTCCTGGTGTTATCAGTATCTGACACACAGTGAATCAGGGAGTATCTAGCGGCCCGCTATCAGACCTCTCTTCATCTCCCACTGCCCCTCTGCGCTCAGGCCCATCAATCACAGCGCCACTGCCAGGACTGATGCCACGACGCTAACGCCGCAGCGGCGCCACGATTAAACCACATCTACTAAATGAACTGGCAGCTCGGTCCAAACAAGGGTGAGCCTGTAGGAAGTCTAGAATTTAGTGGGAGTATTTAAAAAAAACTTTATTTTTACTCAAAAATTATTAAAATTTCATTTAAATGGAGCGAATCAGTCGTTCTAATTTAGGTTGCAAATATCTGTCACAGGGAAACCCGGACATTCCCAGGCCAGAGAGAAAACAGAATTCCTCTGGATCAGCCACAAGGTCTCAACTCATCCTGGTCAGGTCTGAACCACCTCACGATTCGACGAGGAGCAGCAGCTTTCCTCCAGGCTGCTCTCATGTCACAGAGCTCCACAGGCTGATCCCGGCCATCCTAAAAAGGAAACCCATTCCATTTGGGATTCAGAATGTTTGTATTCTGGTCGTGATCCTGATCACCAGCTGAGGGCTGGAACGACGACAGATTTGTAGGAGTGTTTACTGAAGGTCATAGCTGGACAACATCAACAGATCATCAGCTGAAAGCTGAGATGGAATCCTGAGGTTCCCACCCTCAGAGGTCTGGACTAGGAACACTACGGCGTGAATCTCTAAACCTTATAAACCTCTTCAATGCTTCGCCTTTTGAAATAATAAAGACTTTCTAAGTGGATAAATGATAATAATAATGCTGACTGGAGACAAATAACCAAGTTATTCAGAGGGACTTTTATCATTCCAAACTCGTGAACTTTTGAGAAGGACCAAAAGCTCTGAAGTGAGCGAGGGGTGGACTTGTCCCCAGGGATGCTGCTGAAGCCTTGGAGGCTTTGGCAGAAGCAGGATGGTCATATTTATTGGCCTTTACATGATAACAGTCACCTCCAGGCCTGACCTTTCACCCGTAGAGAGGCAACATTCCTCACGTTTTATGAAGAAGTTGTTTATTTTCATAAAGTGATGAAACGGGAAACACCAGTTCAGCGTTACTCATTCCTCTCAGTGTAAAGTACCTGCTAAAAATAAAGCATTTGAGTCATCTCAGAGCAGGTGGTACTAGAGCAGGTGAGAGGGAGAACGTTAAAAAAACTAGCTCTAGTCAGGTTTTAGTCCAGAAATCCAAAACATCTTCAGGGAAAATGTTTCCTGTTAGGCAGGAGTTCTTTTACGGATCTGACTTTATTGATGTGAACAACAGGAGATTACTAGCCTAGAACTCTAGACCAGTGGTTCCCAACCTCAGATCAAAAATGTTTCATGTAAACATGTCAATCGGAATATTCTGATCCAATACGGCCCAATCGGAATGAAATTTCATTCTGATTGAGAGAGGTGGTTTTGTCTGATCATCATTCCGATTGACGTCCATGTACACACCCATTCGGACTGTTGAGTAAAATAAAGCCCGCTGCGCATGTGTGCAGCTTCAGCGTGACGTTTTTCCGCCCTTGCAGACGCTCAGGACAAGTGGAAAAAATGGCGGGAGGTAAACAGAAGTGGTCCATAACGACGTAAGGCAACGGACAAAGCTAGAGAATAAGAAAATAAAAATAGAGGGAAAAAACGTGCGGACAAGATGGCGTTTGTTTACTATTTTTTTTCCGGTAAAGACAACTCTGCGCATGCTCAACCTACTCAAGGTACGATCGGATCTTTTCAGTTAGTGTCCACTAGGGATGCTCTGATCCGATCACGTGATTTTAAAAAGATCGGAATCGGGTGCAAAAGATCGGATTTAGCCTTTTAAAACAACAAACATGACTTTTTAAATTCATCCTGAGATAAAAATTTACAAATGGAATAACAATGGCTTAGTTTTAATTTCAACACGTCCCTCTACATCAGTATTCTTTGTTTCTTGTACGAAAACAACACAGTAACGTCACACAATTTGCGGCAGGCAAGAATTCAGACACCAAGGTGCAGCTGTTAGCAAGCAGGCTAACGCTGAGCTAACGTGTCTTCTCAGGAGAACTAAAATGTCTGCAGCTAGGTGGTATTTCACACCGGACAGCGAAGGCAGAGCTACAGCCGCTTGTAATGTACTGGGCATTCAGTGGCAGAGCTGCATGATACGCAGCCTTCTAAAGACTACTGTCACTTTCGGTTTTTCCCTTCGGGCGTCAACAAAGCAAATCACCTGTCTCCATTAATTCCTGGTTTGCCACCAACAGTCCCAGTTCACAGTGAACTCAGACAAAAACACAGAGCCAGCCAACATTAAAAGATACGCTAATAAACAAAGAGAAATTGCCAACAGACTGCAAAAAGTCGTGGTTTTGTCTGCTGCAGCACCCGAGCTACGCGTTAGCTACAGGTGTTATGCAGGGAAAAGTTAGCCTGCCTGCCGAGGCGCCACGTGCCTGCCCCGTCACGGGAACACGCATCGCTCAACACAGCTGCTGATTGAGGGAGTAAACAACTTAAAATATGAGCAACGCTGCTACTTTTAAATATGATCGTAACACGTTTTTTAATCAGTGCACTTTCTAAACAAGTGAAACTTAAAAGGACAACTTGGGTGGGTTTTCTTTTTTCCTTCTTATTTTTAATGCTTTCCTGAAAAGTATCGGAGCAGGACTCGGTATCGGCAGATACTCAAAATCAAATGACTCGAAATTGGACCGGGAGCAAAAAAACGTGATCGGAACATCCCTAGTGTCCACGTAAACAGAGATTTGGGATTTCCGATCAACCAAGGTTTGAATCGGATAGGGGAAATTTGACGCATGTAAACGTAGCTCATGTTATTGCAGCAATTTGCTATGAAACATCTAACTATTTAACAATGGTTCTGTCACTTGTTCATGTCTTTATCATTTAACTTTTGGTCTGTGATCCTTCTTTTTGCTCGTGTGATTTTATTCTCTGCTTCTGTATTCGGTCATTTTACCGTTAGCGTGCCTCTGTCTTCCATCTGTGCAGCAGTTTGTTCAGCTGTCATGCTGTTTTCAAAGGTGCTGTAAGCATAATTTAGAATGGTACGTCTGATTTTTCCTCCGAGAACATGGCAGAAATTCTCATAATGCATTGTGGGTAGCCTGTGATGTCACCACATTCTGATTCATTTTTAAAATTTACATTTTTCATGCAGCGTTAGCATCTAGCTAGGTGTTTAGCTATCTTCAGCATCACCCTGAAACACTCATCACTGATGATCATAAACACATCAGTTTATGCAGAACCACTGAAAACACAATTCTAGTCATAATTTAGATGATTAGAATCACAGCTGAACCTGCTTTAAGCTTTGCTCCATTTTGTTGTTGCGATGGTGGCAGAGGGGTTAAGTGGCCGCCTTGCAATCGGAAGGTCGCAGGTTCGCGTCCTGCTCAGTCTGTCGCTGTCGTTGTGTCCTTGGGCAAGACACTTAACCTGCCTTGCCTGCTGGTGGTGGTTGGAGGGACCGGTAGCGCCAGTATACGGCAGGCCCCGCCTCTGTCAGTGCGCCCCAGGGCAGCTGTAGCTACAATGTAGCTCATCCCCACTGGCGTGTGAATGACTAAATACATTTATTTTGATGACTGATTGTTTGTGATGCGATAATATAAATCTTTGGTTTTAATTATTCTATTTTACGTTTGTTACTACTGCATCCTCTTGCTGGTTGTGCTCCGTTGTGTTGTGACAGCTGGATGTACAACAAGTCTTTCTGGGTGTTTATTGTAGACGTATTAGATGATAAAATACAGCCTGATCTGACAGAATTGGATCTGGTCCGTGGTTTCTGCTTCTCTGCACTCTTGTTGCAGTTCCTCCACTCTGCTGCTGCGGTTGATGGCGTGCTGTGATACTAAAGCGAGGCAGCGTTTTTGCAGCCTTGAATAGCATCTTCAGTAAATAGCACTAAGTTACGGGTCTGTAGGAAGCGCTCATAAAGCATCCACACCACCAGCAGCGGCCTCAGGAAGCTGCTGGCGGTCAGGCCCTTGAATCTTAAACGAAGTTAAATCTAAAGCACCAACGTGACGAGCGCCGGGATAAAAGTATGTTTGAGACGCTCATCAATTATTGAAGAGGCCACTAGATTCAGATCAAATCAGGCCTGAGACAGTAGATAGTGTTTCATGGTGGCTTTGTCTTTAAATATTCTCCTAGATTGAAAGCTTCAAAGTAAACTTCAATTACTGCAGTGATTAGATCTGGCCTGCTCCATTAGAGGACATTCTAGCTCAGAGGGACAGACGAAGAGGGAAGGGCGCGGACTCCTAGACCCCCGGCCGAGGAATTACTAACTATTGATCTTGCTGCCACAAGCCTTCTGACAATGACATTATAGTTGTGTGGCCTCAGAAGAATCAGTACAGTTCAGCACTCGGGCTGCTGTAGTCCCTGCAAAGCACTTAGACATGGGGATTAAAACCCATTTCATTTGGGATGGGAAATGGAGCAAAGGGTTCCTGCTGGCCAGGGGTTCAAGTTCCAATTTGATTCAGTTTTTATCAGTTACTTTGGAAATAAACTCAGACCCAGAGTGGGACGAATACTTTCCACCATCTTTCTGTAAAGAACAATAGTTGATGGGATTTCAGGACAAGCAGACATCCTGCAGCTTAACCTGCTAATGAGGCTAATTTTATTTCTGCTCTCGTATAAAATCTTTAATAATCACACGTCTTTAGTATTTTAGATGGTATCAGGTGTTTTCTTCTTTCCCCTTTTAGAGTAAATAAAATGGGATTTTGGTGAAACCGGGCTGTGAAACTCCTGCATACACTTTAAGGAATTCCGCAAGATCTCTTAGGAATATTATTTTATTGGAAGCATAGGAAAGTTGGACTTTATGACTAAATTATAAATCTTTTATAGATTATACGTGTCAAAATGTATGTCATGATTGTTTTTAGGGATTCTGCAAAGGAATACCTCTGTGTGTTCACTCTTCCAAACTGAAAGTGAAGAATCTTTAACTCCTTCATTAGATCCTTAAGAGGAACTAAACTTGACATCTATAAAGATGAAACCCTTCTGCTTTTTCAATAAGGTCTGTACTTTTCACACAGTTTAATCCCATTCATGCCTGCCCGTCTCATAAAAAGAGCTTTTAGTGAGTGAAGACAGAAGAGCGGTCACCACAATGATCCTAATGGGTCACTGACTGCAGCTTTAACATTTTATTTGCCACTGACCTTTTTAAACGTATCACAGTTTTAAAGTAACTTGTCCAACATGTTGTCTCAGCATTAATTAATACGATACAAACCAAAAAAATGGTAGGCTTCAGAGGAAAATTGGGTGTTAGAATTTTGAGACAAGGCTGCATTTTTTAAATATATTTTTTAAACTGTCATGTGTAAAAACACAAGTAGAGCTGATGAGAATGAATGATTTTTCAAAAGCCTAAAGACTAAGTTCACTAGTTTTTTCAACACATCTGCAGTGGTCTCTAGTATAAATAAAAGCCTTGAGTCAATCTCTGTGGTAAAAAGCTCTGGTGCTCCTCTTTCAGGAACTAGAAGTGAACCAGAGGAAAGGGGAGCAAAAGACGACAGGATTTGAAGTCTTACTTCCTGATATGTGGACATCTCTCCTCTGATTGGCTAACAGCAACATGACTCTACCACTGACTCTGTTTGCTCTGCAACGTTGATGTTTTATCTCCACAAATAACACAAGCCTGGAGGAGTTCTGCTGTGTGGTGGAGTTGCTAATGCTAACGGTTAGCTTCTACTAGCCCAGACGTTCTCTGCTGTTTCCTGGACGCTAAACCAACAACAGCCTTCCCCGTCGTGAGTCAAGATGGGTGAGTCCATGAATGTTCAGTGACAGTGTGACGTAGATCTGTCAGGATGTTCTAATCCTAGTTTCATTGTCTATTTTCTATCAGAAGCTAATGCCTGCATGCAAAACTCAGAGTGACCGATCGCATCTCATATTTCAAAAATAAAAAGTTAAATTATTTCTCAGTAAACTTGGCCTTTAATAATGTATTAATCTATTATATTCAACTGACTTGATTTTCAATGCACTGATTATAACAAAATAATTATGCTACAATCAGCTTATACTAAACATAAGATTTTACATGTTTTTAACACCTCCAACAATATATTGTACATTTTTAGAATCCAGAAGGTTTTCCTCACAATAAACTAGACAAAAAAAGCTCAGAGTTCAGTTCTGATGCATTTGGATAATATCCATCGTCTGGAGATGTGAGTTTTTATGACTGGCCACTTTGCTGTAAACTCCTGTCTAGAGGCCTAAACCTTCTAGCAACCTTCAGGTATCGTGACATGAACGTGTCTAGGTAGTGCTTTAAAACCTGAATAAAACCCAATCACAGCAGCTTATTACAGCAACTGGAATCAGCAGGAAACAAAGCTCGGATTCAACGTTCATGTCCGTTTTGGCCTGGAGGGGCTGCTGTTCCTGCAATGCATTTTGACTAATTTAAGTAAATGGATAAAATAATAAACCTCATAATTTTACTTCTAACAAACATTTAGCACAAGCTTCAGCTTTTATTTTGAAGGCTTAATGAGTAGAAATACTAAGGAATCAGGCATTTGCTGGGCTGTTTCTGACAAATAGTCAGAATTATAACTGTTATTAAAGTCAAACAAACCCAAATCCTCCTAAACTGTTACTGAGCCTCTTTTTGTTTCAGCTAATCACGAGTTTGGGCTCGAAAGCAGCAGACTGGAGAAAAATGTCAGGAAAATGAACGAGCCTCCTAATGATCCTAATGGCTCTGATGGTTTTCCTCGTCACAATGCCAATACTGTTAATAACGACAGTGATGATGATGGATCCCATGATGATGATGGCGGTGCTCCCAGTGATGATGCTGGTACTGTTGATGCTCCTGATGATTGTGGAAATGAGCATGTTGATAAGCACTTTCTTTGAGCTGCTCCTGATAACGGCGCTGTAAGTCTATACTGGTATCAGTTACATCTCTATGTCAGACGTCTGCTTCCCCTCTCTCTTTTTCCAGAACACCCCCTCCAAAAAAAAAACAAACCCTCATAATTACATCCAAATTAGCAAACATTTGATCAAACAAAATAGGGTAAATGATAGCATCCCGGTGGGATTTAAAACAGGCGTGCTCTGCAAAGGTCTTGGGAGAAAGTGAAGATGAACACAGGGACTCGAGCAGCAGAGTGGAAGATGGAGACAGAGAGGCAGAGCGAGGAAAGAAAGAGAGAGTGAAAAGGCAGGGAGAAGATAGATCACGGTCCTGAGCGATTGTGACAAGCATAGACCCTATCAGCTGCTGTTTGTTTGCACACTCCCCTCTCTGCATTAAAGGAGCCGTCCGGGCCGCCGGCAGGCCGCGAGCGCTCCATCTCATCACCTGACACGCCAACAGATGTTATGGGCTGATAAGAACCCCGCGGCCCCCTTCCCTTTGCATCTACGATTACCTCCGCACAAAGAAGAAGGGGCGGTGGAGATGGCGCAGGCAGGGGAGGGGGGAGGAATGGAGAGAAGGAAGGAGGAGAGGAAATCAAATACTTCATGATGGCCTGGTGGAGGAGGAAAAAAATGAAATAGATTGAAGTGGAGTGTGTGTGCACGCGTTGATGGAGGGGGTAGGAGATTGGAAAAGGGAAGGAGAGAAGGAAAGATGGTAGGGACACACTCATTTGTCCTGTATGAAGTGGTAAATGGCCTCGCAGTGCTTCCTGGCCCCGCGCTGTTTGTCTCTGTCCTAATCGGCTTATTCCATAAGCGCTTCTGCACCATCGTCATTAAGCAATGATAATGATATTATTTAACAGGGGATGAGAGAATTAAGGAGGCGCGCTATCTGATGGTTAGTTGTGTTCGCCGCCTCATTTCCTCATCCTCGGAAAATGTAGCATTTCCCAGTTGATAAGAATTGTTTTGCAATTGTTAAGATGCCTTAATGACGGCCAAAAACATCATTACCCCAACTTTTATTGCACATTACATGGCTGGTTTGTTCTCAGAATAGAACTAGCTAAAATAGGATTTAAAAAAAAGGATAAAAAACAGGAACATTGGTCTTGTTATGGCAAATGTAACCCAATCAGTGCAGTAAATACCTACATATCTGCAGCTCCCTGCTTCCGCTGCTTCCTCGTGATCACTAATTTATGATATAATTTAACAACGCTTCTATATTTGTTCCACTAAACACTTTGCGTGGCATCAAATTACAGCTCACAAAAGATCATAGAAACCCAATATCACGCATCCCTTTCTCAGCCAATCTGAGCGGAGAGATTGTGTTTCCTTTCTTTCCCGTTGCTTGGCTCCGAGTCCAGAGGGGGATAGATGACATTACTGAACACAAATCAGCCAAAAGAATAAACAAACTTGGGGGGATAAACAACAATGCAATCTCCATCTAAACAATGTGGATGTGTGGGGGCTCCTCCTGATGAGGCTGAATATGTGTAGATGATAAGCAGAGCAAGGTAATCAATGCAGTAATGATGGTGGGGGGGCAGGGTCCTATCGCAGGCAGGCATCGGTGGAATTTCTAAAGCCTGCTCTGTGTGTTAGCGTGGAGGATGAGCGTGACAAACGCGTCATCTCATGTGCAGGAGAGATAAGCTCTAAATAATTGTGGTCTGACAGGCCTGAATAATGGCCAAATTAGACAGAAGGTGCACGTTATTATGAGCAGCAAACATTCAAGGCTGGTTTGAGACGTAACCGCGTTCCATTAAGACGATTGACTCGTTAGTCCCACGACCGATCTAATCCCACTCACCATCTTCCAGTTTGGGCCTTTTCTCCTTATTTGGGGATTACTCTGCCTCCTTCGTGTGTTACCTGTGGACGCCCCCCTGTTGAGCTGCAGCCCACACACCGAGAGCAAAAGAGAAAGACTATTGAGGGGGGGGGTAAAAACCGACACGGTCACTGATAATCAGTGGATGAAAGGAGCTCAATGCAAGGTCGGGGAAAGGACGGGGAACCAGTTGGATGGAGATGTGATTGGAGCATAAAAGCAGCGATGACGGCGAACAGAGAGAAGACAGGAACATGGCGTCTTTGATGTTGATCAGCTTTGGATTTGATGTTTTGTCTGAGCTGCGGTTTAACGCCACGCTCAGGTAGAACGATGAGAACGGATTTGGGAGGACTAGAGCTCTGACTTCAACAAGAAGCCTGCATCCAACTCACAGATCAGAGCTGCTGTGACCTTTAACCCCATAAGCAGACTAAGAGAAGCAGAATTAGGCATTTAGAGATGGAAAAGTGGACATAAAAATCTATTTCCCCCTCCTGATAGACTCTAAATGTACCACATTCATGTCGTTTAGTTTTAAGATGCATTTCTTTAATTTATTTTGAAATAAATGAAGGGTGAATAAACAACTCAAACATAAACAAAGGAATGTCACATTGACGTAAGACCAGGTTCACTCGTTTTGTTCAACACATCTGCAGTGGTCTCTAGTATCAATGTATTTATTTATTTACCTTTATTTAACCAGGAATACGTCTCACTGAGATTTAAAATCTCTTTTGCAAGAGCGTCCGGGCCAGACAAACAGGTTACATATCAACTACAGTAATCATTCATGCATACAAAGTAAACAATTAAGTCACTAAACAATAAACAAAACAAAAATATAAAACAACAAAATTTACAATCAATTAAAACAGCTACAGGGCAGTCTGCCAGCATCTTTACCTTTTACTCCAGGGAAACCAGCTCCCTCAGGTTTAAATCATTCAGCAGAAGCAGCAACAAACCGAAAACCCTTTTTTCCCATTTCAGTGCGGACCTTTGGAACTGATAGTAGAAACAGGTCAGCAGAAGGAAGATAATAAGAGCCAGAAGAATTCTGGGAAATACGCATTTGCAAATAAGGAAGGTGCCCTAATAAAAATAATTTGTGAATGAATGTCTTGTGAGTTGATCTCTGAGTGAGAAAAGCTCAGGCGCTCCTGTTTCAGGAACTAGAAGTAAGCTGTACTCAAGACATGAAAAGCACAGAATTTCTTGGATCAGCACCGACAAGTCTGCTGCTGCACAGAGTGGCAGCAGATGGCAGGATCTGGAGTCTTACTTCCTGATATGTGTACATCTCTCCTCTGATTGGCTAACAGCAACACGCCTCTACCACTGACTCTGTTTGCTCTGCAACGTTGATGTTTTATCTCCACAAATAACACAAGCCTGGAGGAGTTCTGCTGTGTGGTGGAGTTGCTAATGCTAACGGTTAGCTTCTACTAGCTCAGACGTTCTCTGCTGTTTCCTGGACGCTAAACCAACAACAGCCTGGAAGCTCAGACTCAATGAACAGTGTGGAACAATGGACCAGACCTTCATGATGAGTTGTTGAAGAGATCTTTGGAGTTTGGTCTATATTTGCTGCGTTGGGGTCCGTGTATAACCTGAGTCGAGCTCGTTCCTGGTGCGGGTTTGACACGACTACTCTGTCTCTAATCCAGTTTTTGGTGTTTACATCCAGGATCTCAAGACCACAACAGAGAGTGTTTAGTTTGGAGACCTCAAGGTCGCATCTCTGCTTTATGCAGATGATGTGGTTCTGTGAGTGCCTTCAAACAAAGACCTTCAGCGTGGCCTGGGGGCCTCATCCACTCTGAGGTCATGGTTCTCAATCTGCAAAAGGTGGACCGTGTCTGCTGGGTTGGGAATGAGTCTTTAGCATCTTGATATTTAAGAGTCGGTAGGATGGAGAAAGAGATGGACCAGTGGATGGTGGTTTCATCTGCAGGAATGACATTGTACCAGTCTGCTGTTGTGAAGCTCCAGATTGGTTTACTGGTCCATTTAGGTTCCCACCTGTACCTACGGTCAGGAGATTTGAATCTTGACTTGAATACAAGACCTCTGTAGGGTGGTGGAGGAGCTCCATCATCCAGGATGAGAGGATGTCTTGGCATTCCTCCTAGACTTGCTCCATCCATGACCCAAC
>SSNS01000357.1:33096-71864 GCA_006937985.1 Aphyosemion australe
CACAGATAAGCAGCTAATAATGGCTGAACAAGTAAAGTTAAAATAAATATGCAGTAATGAGGCCTAGTGGTTCAGATCAAGACTCCATTAAAACATACATAGAGTGAAGTTTTATCACAGGCATCATGTTGGTCTGAATTCTCACACTTCTTGTTTGAAAAGCTGGATCATTTTATTTTCAGAGCAGAACTCCTGAAATCTGTTTCAAGCAGCATCTGATACAATATCACAAGTTGTGATCAGACCCATAATCTCCCTGCTGATCGCTGTGCAGGAAGACCTTATCGGGGAAAGAAAGTGATTTCCAGATTAGTGTTTTTAAATGCTTGTTAGCACGGACCTCCCTGAGGTAGTCAGACTGCAGATCAGCGCCACACGGCTCCAACGTGTACGCTTCTGGACGGGGTGGGGGGGTGGCGGCTGCAGCAGTGGATCATCAACATAATCACTTGTTTATCACCAGAACATCTTCCCTAATCATTAAACACTGTTATCATCAGAATAAGCAGACCAGACAGGGTTTTACTGCTACGTGTGTTCTACATCTATGTAGGAGTTAAGATTAAAATCATGCAACATTTTGTGGAATCACCTAATATTTCAGGCTCGTTGAAAAACGTTATTTATGAGAAATTAGTCCAAGATTATTAGTGAAGCAAACCAGCTTCACCTAAAACATCAACATTTAATCTAAAAATCTAAAAATTCTGTTTTTAGAAAGCTCACACTTGCAGATTCTCAGTTTCAGGTGAAACTCAACAAAAGCAAATCTGGTGCTAAAGTCCATTTGTGTCAGTTATCCAGCTCAGACTGAGAGACCATCTAAAGGCTCAGGAACCCTTTGCAGGTGTTTAGGATTCATCAGCTGATTAGAGTGACGCTTACCTCTCCTTTCCACCAGACACAAAAGCGGCGTGTACCGTAATATCAGCGTTTAATCCGCAAGCTCATTCCCAACCGAGAATGTTTCAGAAGTGAAACGGCAGCAAAAGCGTTCCACACCGCTGGTCTCGCAAAGTCACAAAATCACAGGACAATTGCAACACCACGCGTGATATGGGGGGAATGACTTGTGTTTAGCTGCACGTGACTTTTATTTTGAAAGTTCTGGATATTTTAAATGGCTTTTGTGTTAGACGTCCTGTCTGGCCCGATCTAAACTGTGGAGTTTTACGTGTTTTGGAAGCGTAGCGTGTAAAAAATAGACTCAAAATGGAGTGAAAGCGTCCCTTTGCTTCTGGGACGCATTCAAAACGTTACACTTTGCTGCCGGTGGAAAAGAACTCATCCACTATAACGACAGGTAATTGTCACGTAGCATGTTTTGTGGCTGTTTCGCAACGCTTTCACATCCAGTGAAAAGAAGGGGTCAGGCTACGCTCACACTGCGGGCAAAAGTGCATCAAATCCACTTTTTTCCCCACATGCGACCCATATCTGATTTTCTTGTGACAGTCTGAACAGCACAGATCTGATTTTTTCAAATCCGATCCAGGTCCCTTTCATATGTGGTACTGATTCCGATACGTATCTGATGTTTCTGAAAGCGACTTCAGTCTGAACGGTCATGTCGCCTCCTACGTCACTGAGTCAGTGGAGCAGAGCATCGTTTCAGGATGTTCCTGAGGAGATGCTCCAACAGAGGGATTCAGAGGTCCATCTGGACATCCTGCAGGAGAGCATGAGAGTGGGGGATGCTGCTGGAGCGAAGCATGAAAGCAGGGGTTCTCCATGAATGAACTTAACACGGGAACATTTTCAGGACAACACTAATACGGGAAGATGGCGGGAATAAGGAGTGAAACAGTTTTTAAAACAGTTTCCAGGCCAAAACGGGAGACTTGAAGTGTGATCCTGGATGAACGGTCAGTGAAGCCCTTCAGATCACATCTCCACCTCTCCTGGTTCCGCCTCCACCGTGTGTGACTTCTGGTCCTCTTCTGCGCATGCGGGTCGCTTTGGGACCATGAACCGTTCACACTGGAGTGTTTGGTGTCCCATCTCAGTTATAATGTGATCAACTACACAAATAAAATCAGATTTTCAAAGACCTGCAGTGTGAACGGAGCCTTTGAGTCAAGAATGTTGAACCTTTTCACAATATTCTAACTGTCTGAGGTTTTGAGTTTGGGGTTTTCATCAGCTGTAAGAAATAATCATCTCGAGATGATGAGACTCCTTCCTTCATAAAATAAATGATGGTCCAATGCTGTCAGTGGGTGAAAGAAACATATTTATGCTCAAAACGTTGCATAAATGATTAGAATCATTTAAAGAGTCAGAAAACAAGTGGGTCATTGTTCTATTTGATGGTGAAAAGTGTGTATAGCTGGCTTTTATGTCAAGCTTTCTGTATAAACAAAAAGATGCTCCATGCTTTGTTCATCCAACTTGTCCAAGGAGGAAACGTTCTGGTAGCAATGAGATGTAAAAAACTTCATTCACTAAACTAATCTCAGGAGAAAAACGCTAAAAAGGACAAGAAACGAGAACGTGTTCACCAAAGACAAAAAGGTAAAGAAGTGGAACAGAGAGAAAATGGAGGACAAAGGTGATGCAACTCTTCCGTGAACACAAGCAGAATCAAAATATCAGCATTTAAAGCTCGATGTTTGTGTCGGGCTCTTTTTCAAACAATTCTAAACTACAAAACCCTCTGACGGAGCAGCTTCCTTTAGGAAATTAGAGCCTATCTGTGCAAAGAATAGTTTACATTACGCAGGCGAGGTGTGGGGCGAGAGGGTGGCAAATGGGGGAATCTGGGAGTGCGTTAGGAGCCGGGCCCATGGGGAGAAAAGCCAGTTTAGGAAGCAGCGGTGGAACCACAATCTCTGCAGTCCATTCTGCCTCTGCCACCCCGAGATCCCCACAGCAATTAGAGCCAAGGAGAGGGAGGCCACAGGGAAGTCCAACAGATCACGCCCACGTGTAGATGAACTCAGTCCTGCTAACGTCACGCTCCAAACAAACAGCAAAGGTAATGGAAACAAGAGCCTGGAAAAGTCAGCTTTATTCCTGAAATACTTGAAACAGCAGAGCAGAGGGATTCCTAAATTCTTCTCATTTACCAAATAATTCTCTTTTAGGTAACAATAGAGGAGAAAACACCGGCATCTTAAACGGTTAACCTCTAACCAAAGACCTCTAACCAAGCACACTGAGCTGCTTCTGTGTATGAAATGTGTTCTATAAATAAAGCTGCCTTGCTTTGCAAAGAGGATAAAGTTGATTTATGCAGCATCATTTAGAAATACAAACGCAGGATTAAGACAAACATCATAAAATGTAAACCTTGTTAAACCAACCCATGTATTCCCACTTGTGTTCTGCAGAAGTACTGAGGAGCAACAGCTTGGCCCTATAAGGTTCTGGTTCACTCTAATGGTGCGTTCACACCGGGCTTGACGTATGCGTCAAACAACGCATACTTCGTGGCGTTTTGACGCCTATATATTTTTGACGTTGACGCAGCTTGCGTTGACGCAGCTTGCTTTGATGGTTGCGTCAGCCCCACGGGGAGGGGAAGGGAGGAAAGAGCGCGTGCGCGGCTCTCTGTTGCCGGATGTTTGTAACAATGGTGGATCGTTAACGTTGAAAAAACACTCACCCGACACGCCAAGTTCTCCAGCAACCTTCCTCCAAGCAAGGTCCTTTTTATCCCGATCTCGGTAGGCGTAGCAGGTCGGGTCATACAGTTCACGCTGGTTACAAACAGCTACGATCAGTTTGTCCTCCATAGCTGAATGAATTCGCCTTCTTCCCTCGCTCTGCTGTGACGTATCAACTCGCGCTCTGATTGGTTGACGCTTGTAAAGCGACGCAGAAAGTTCAGCTAGCTGAACTTGCTTTGACGTTGCAAGCGTTTCAAGCGTTGCAAGCGTTGCAAGCGTTGCAAGCGTTGCAAGCGTTGCAAGCTTTGACGCTTGTGTCAAAGCTTGAAAAGCGTGAAAAGTATCAAGCTTTGACGCGCACAACGCTCACAAAGCGACGCAGGGACTTTGACGCAGGGACTTTGACGCAGGGACTTTGACGCAGCTCTGACGCGCCTTACCATAGACTTAACATTGAAACTTGACGCTGGCGACGCAAACGTCAAGCCCGGTGTGAACGCAGCATAAAGTGAGAAAGAAGTAAAATTGTTACCAGGGAAAAGTTTTATTTACTGCATTTTTTTCCATTTGGGGCAAGAAGATTTCAATTTTATCATAAAGTAACAATAATGTAAGGCAGTGGACTAGAGTTAAACACACACACACGCACGCACGCACGCACGCACGCACGCACGCACACACACACACACACACACACACACACACACACACACAGCTTTAATCAGAACATCACATGACCTCCCTGTGCCTCATCTGCAGTGGTCTTGTCAGTCCCACACCCAGGGCCGTTTCAAGGCATTTGGGGGACCAAGGCAAAATAGACTTGAAGCCCCCCTACCTTTGTTATTTAAAGCAGCAATCCGGAGTTTTCCCCTTTCAGGAATTATGTATGATTTCAGAAATCTGTAAAAGTGATTTTCTTATCATGTAGTGTGATATAATGTAAGCAAGACATCTTTTTTTTGTTGTTGCTAAGCCCGCCCCCTGCCTTGTAAAACTCTGTGCAATAGGAACCTGAGTGGCGACCAGAACTAACCAATAGCGTTAGACTACCGCTTATGTGCTTCAAATTTAAGGAAGTACCTCGGCTGAAGCAGAGTTGATGAACTTTTCACGGACAAGTAAGTCTTTAAAATAGAAATATATGAAAACACAACATGACATGAGATTAATACTAGTACAACAACGTGTTTTAGCTCTGTTTGTCGGCTACAGAAGCACATTCATAAACAAGAAATGTGCAGTCGCCATCTTAAAAAAACAGATCGACCGACTCTTGGTGTGATACGCTTGTCAGCCTCTAGATGGTGCCATCGGATAAAAGAAATACTCCGGAGAGCCGCTTTAATAAACAATTTTCTCGGGTGGCCTAGCCAGCACTTTCATGCCCAGGGGCCCCTGTTTTTATAACCCCCCAGCTCTCACAGGGCTGCCCCGGAAGCCTCTGAGTGATTCGTACCCTGACTATACTCATGAGTCCTTGGCTTGCATAGAACTTCAGAAACGTATGCGTGACTCACCTTGGTGTTGAAGAGATGCTGCTGAAAACAACATCAGGGTTTAACTCTTCTCTGCTGACTGAAGAGTTGTGAGGAGTAGACCTCCTCTCCTGTGGGGCCCAGGATGCGTAAATAAGTCCTCCATGTGTAGAAAACCTCGGGTCTTTGACTGAATTTCTTTAAAGAACTTTGATGGCAAACGGAACAAAACCTGAACATGTTTCAGTGTTTCTGCACCTCAAACTGCCTTCTGAACCTTTAACGTATCTAGCTAGTTCTCCAGTAGGATCTAGCTGTAGAACAACAACATGACCAAGTAACACCTCACCTTCACTAAGAACTTCACCAGTTTGGTAAACAGTAGCGGTGATGTCACTGAACAGGTGCTACACACAGGAAGGAATCAACAGAATTAAACTCAGCTTTGAACAATTAGTAAAGAAAGAAAATGGTCCTACAAAATAAAACAGGAAGTTAACTGTTCAGAACACAAATTAAAGGTCAAACTAAAACCCACAGACCATGTTAGAGACACATTTTATATCCCTAAAGTTTCATTTGCTGTGAACTTGTGCTACTTATTAGATGTGAAAACAAACAAGAGACTTTTGATGTTTGACTTTCACACCAACAAGAACGTTCTGTCACCTCAGCACAGTTTCTTGCTACCTCTTCTGTGCCATGTTACAGGAATCTGGTTGCCCAACGTTTCCGTAGAGAACCGAAGCTGCACGCATTTGCAAGACAAGTCTGGTCTACCTGGCCTGTCAGGGGTGCTCCTTCCCTCTAAAAGCACATGCATGATCTATTTTTGATGGAAGCTTTCAATGCCCACAGAGCAGAAAAGTAGGACAGGAAGCCAAACAGTAAAACCAAAAAGTTTCCGACAATAGTTCTAGCAACAGCTTCCTCCACTCACCTGTGAAATCGAGCATGTGCTGACACACATAGGAGGTGCTTTGGTCCTGCCCCGTTTCTAGAAAACAGTGTTTGTAAATGATTAAGTGTAGGAACTTCAGAGATCACTTTCTAGGTTTCAGGAGTCATGCACGTTTACCTTGAGCTTTATTTTTGATTGCTTTTTTGATTGGGAATGTTTTTGCTGTGCTTCACACATTATTACAGCTCAATGGGAGTTATAAATAACGCTAAAACATTAAGATATAGATAAATAATGCAGACAGTTCCATATTTTTTCATGCAGCAGACGTCAGAGTGAGCTCAGGTTGGAGAGCCAGAGGTAAATGTTCATGTGGGAGTTGAGCTAGCTAACAGCTACTCAGAGGAAAATCCATCTTAGGCTTACTTCTACAACATTTAAATCAATTCAGTCATTCAAATGAACCTGATGCTTTGGATTTGAACACCTGATTGCTGTTGCAACATATAACCATTTCAGTAGATGTAATACAGCCTGGTTATGTAAACGAAGCATGAAAGTATCAGAAAGTTTTAACACAGGTTTGGTGAAACTGTCCTGCACAAAATCGGATAAACGTAAAAATATTACTAAAAATGATTCTGTTAAGACATTTTAGAGTTGCTTTAGTTGGAAGAGTCCTAAATGGGTTCTCCTTTGAGTCGCTGTTAGCTGGACTGCCAAAAGATAAAGGCTTAGATCAATATCTAATGCAGGTAAGATACTGTTGGCTAATAGCGCCTCCACACAAATCCACCTAAAAAAAACCTAACTAGTCATTTAAAGCCCAAATAAAGGCCTGGCAGTCCTTGTAATGCCAAAATTTTAAACTTGTGAAGTCTTGAAAATAATGTTAAATGCAAATATGTCACCGTCTTATGTGATCTTTTAGCACTCACGTGACTCTCAGTGACTACAAAATAAAATTTGTGTCCATTATTTGCCAAAACGACAGTGAGACATTGTTGCTAAATGGGATTCTGCAGTGGTTTCTAGTATATATCAATGCCTTGTGAGTCGATCTGTGTGGGAAAACAAGCTCTGGCGCGCCTGTTTCAGGAGGTAGAAGTTAGCCAGAGCGGAGGGGCATAAATCCGTCTTCCTGATATGTGGACATCTCTCCTCTGATTGGCTAACAGCAACACGACTCTACCACTGACTCTGTTTGCTCTGCAACGTTGATGTTTTATCTCCACAAATAACACAAGCCTGGAGGAGTTCTGCTGTGTGGTGGAGTTGCTAATGCTAACGGTTAGCTTCTACTAGCCCAGACGTTCTCTGCTGTTTCCTGGATGCTAAACCAACAACAGCCTTCCCCGTCGTGAGTCCAGATGGGTGAGTCCATGAATGTTATAAATCTGAGTGTTTTATCATCTATTTTCTATCAGCAGCTAATGCAGGAGATAGAAGACACATTCAGCCTGCCTGTGAGGCTCAGAGTGACTGATGATATTTCAAAAATAAGTACAAAGCTGTTTTTTTCAGTGAACTTCCTCTTTAGAAACCATCCAGTGGGGTTTTGTTATAACTCCCTTCCTTCATTTTCACCCTTTATCACATTACTTGCACAATCCAAGGGGTTCAAATGAAGGCAACTGGACTTCTTTGGTTTCTTGAAGACGTAATAGAGGAGGAGGACTCAGGTTTCACCTTTCCAGCACCTACAATGCAGCATTGAACCAAGTTCCAAAACAGTTTCAGTCCAGTTCACACCCTCCTGCATCTAATCAAAACAACGACTCACAAACAATAGAGGCTAACGATGGTAACGACTCATCAAGAGGTAGGGAGGAGGGGCATTCACAGGCAGATGCTGCTCGTTGAGCAACAATAGACAGCTACAGTTTATAAGATCCACCCTCCCATATTCCAGTCAGAATTGACAAAGCTCCTCGGATGAGAAGCGAAACGTCTTCAAGAAACCAAAGAAGTCCAGTTGCCTTCATTTGAACCCCTTGGATTACCATGACCTGGATGACTGAGAACCTTCACCAGCATATTACTTGCACAAGTTAACCTGATAGTAAAAATCTGAAAATCAATGTGAATCATTTTCTGCAACGCCCATAAATAAAGAAATGTCTCAAAAGGGAAATGGGAATAGCTCCTAAAGTGATTTTAAAGTTCCCACATTCATCATTAAATATATGAACCAACATCTGCTGTAGAAATACACCCACTGACTGCCTCCTTTTAACAAATTTACGTCATAATCATCATTTGGGATTTTTAGNAAAAAAAAAAAAAAAAAAAACGAATAAAACATAAAAGATTTAAGTAAAAGCAGTTTTAAACAAAAGGGTCTTCAGCTGCTTTCTAAAGGTGACCAGACTGTCAGTAACACGTAGGGATAAAGGAAGTTCATTCCAAAGTCGGGGTGCAACAGCCTGGAAAGAGCGATCACCTCGACTTTTATATCTGGTTTTTGGAATTTCTAGAAGGTTCTGGTTGGTGGACCTGAGGGCTCGGGTTGGAGCATAAGGCTTTAACAGTTCAGTAACATAAGGAGGAGCTTGGCCATGTAGAGCCCTGTATGTTATAGTAAGGATCCTAAATTGAATTCTAAAGTTAATGGGTAACCAGTGCAGAGACATCAGAATAGGAGTGATGTGAGCTCTTCTGTTTGCTCCAGTTAGGAGCCTCGCTGCAGAGTTCTGGACCAACTGAAGGCGGTCAAGGGCTTTTTTGTTAAAACATGTGAAAAGGGTGTTACAGTAATCTAGACGGGAGGAGATAAAGGCATGGAGAACCATTTCAAGCTCATGTTTTGACACCAACCTTCGCAGTTTGGAGATATTTCTCAAGTGATAAAAACAGTTTCTGACCAGCGTTTTTGAGTGGCCTTCAAGAGACATTGATTGGTCAAAGACAACACCCAAATTTCTCATGTTTGACTTGACAGCAGAAGCTAAATGACCAAGTTGTTGACTAATCAGAGGAGCCATGCTCTCAGGGGCAACGATCAGACATTCAGTCTTTTCAGAGTTTAACTGAAGGAAGTTATCTTCTAGCCAGCTAGTGATCGCTGATAGACACTCTAGTAGTTCAGCCAGTTTATGGAGCTCAGATTCCTTAAAGGAGCAGTACAACTGAATGTCATCTGCATATAGGTGATAAGAGACATTTTGAAAAGCATCAATTATCTGTCCAAGAGGGTGTATATATAATAAAAACAGGAGTGGACCTAAAACAGAGCCTTGGGGTACCCCACAGAACAGGTTTGTGGAATCTGACATGATTTGGTTTATACAGACACTGAAACTTCTGTTAGAAAGGTACGATCTGAACCAGTCTAGAACAGTTCCAGAGATTCCCAACGAGTCATGAAGTCTGTTAATTAAGGTGCCGTGATCAACAGTGTCAAAAGCTGCAGAAAGATCCAACAATACTAAGACTGTAAATTCCCCGTTGTCTGCAGCCATCATGATGTCACTGGAAACTTTAAGCAAAGCTGTTTCTGTTGAATGATTTTTACGAAAACCAGATTGGAATTTATCAAAGTTGTTGTGAATTTCCAGAAAAGTAATCAGTTGTTCAGCCACGACTTTTTCTAAGATTTTAGAGATAAAGGGCAATTTAGAAATGGGTCTGTAATAAAGGCTTAGATCAATATCTCACGCAGGTAAGATACTGTTGGCTAATAGCGCCTCCACACAAATCCACCTAAAAAAACCTAACTAGTCATTTAAATCCCAAATAAAGGCCTAGCAGTCATTGCAATGCCAAAATTTTAAACTTGTGAAGTTTTGAAAATAATGTTAAATGCAAATATGTCACCGTCTTATGTGATCTTTTAGCACTCACGTGACTCTCAGTGACTACAAAATAAAATTTGTGTCCATTATTTGCCAAAACGACAGTGAGACATTGTTGCTAAATGGGATTCTGCAGTGGTTTCTAGTATATATCAATGCCTTGTGAGTCGATCTGTGTGGGAAAACAAGCTCTGGCGCGCCTGTTTCAGGAGGTAGAAGTTAGCCAGAGCACAGGGGCATAAATCCGTCTTCCTGATATGTGGACATCTCTCCTCTGATTGGCTACCACTGACTCTGTTTGCTGTGCAACGTTGATGTTTTATCTCCACCAATAACACAAGCCTGGAGGAGTTCTGCTGTGTGGTGGAGTTGCTAATGCTAACGGTTAGCTTCTACTAGCCCAGACGTTCTCTGCTGTTTCCTGGACGCTAAACCAACAACAGCCTTCCCCGTCGTGAGTCAAGATGGGTGAGTCCATGAATGTTATAAATCTGAGTGTTTTATCATCTATTTTCTATCAGCAGCTAATGCAGGAGATAGAAGACACATTCAGCCTGCCTGTGAGGCTCAGAGTGACTGATGATATTTCAAAAATAAGTACAAAGCTGTTTTTTTCAGTGAACTTCCTGTTTAGAAACCATCCAGTGGGGTTTTGTTATAACCCCCTTCCTTCATTTTCACCCTTTATCACATTACTTGCACAAGTTAACCTGATAGTAAAAATCTGAAAATCAATGTGAATCATTTTCTGCAACGTCCATAAATAAAGAAATGTCTCAAAAGGGAAATGGGAATAGCTCCTAAAGTGATTTTAAAGTTCCCACATTCATCATTAAATATATGAACCAACATCTGCTGTAGAAATGCACCCACTGCCTGCCTCCTTTTAACAAATTTACGTCATAATCATCATTTGGGATTTTTAGTACAATGTTGACTCTTAAATTACATTGGTTTGTTGTTTTTACTCTTCCTCCAGTTTCAAAAAGGACACAAATATAAAAAATAACACCCTCGTATGACCAATTGCAGCAACCGATAGGGAGATTGTCTCGATCCGTCATTGTAGGATGATCCTAAATCCACATCTCATCTCTCCTCACACCCCCAGTTTTCACATTAAGTCCAATATCACCACTCACTCTTCGCCAAGGCTTTCAAGCAGTGCCAGTGGCCACCCACTCCAGCTCTTATCCCCTCGTCTTCCCCTCTCCTCCAATGTCCATCAGTCATTGTTTCCTTCCCATTCTCCTCGCCAGTCTCCTCTCCTCTCGGCTTTGATCTTGATTTCTGACCAGGAAATATCTACCAAGGGGCCGTCCAGCTACAATAACATTCAATAAAAGAACACAAGGGTGGCTGAGACTGGACCACTGATAGCGCCACGATTTATGGGCTCAGCTTGCTTGTTTCGCAGCAACAACTGGGTACAAAACACACATGTGGGGCAGTGCACCATCTCTCATCCATGCTACACATGCTGTACAGTTTTCTTCTGAAAGCTAAGGTTTACCATATAAACATCACATATTTTCAATAAATCAGACTAAATCTAAAAAACTTGGCTTTTAAAAGTTTAGGTTTCTTTTTTGGAATTTCCTGTTTTTTTTGTTGGTTCCTTTGACATTTTTCAATAATTAAAATAATAAAAGACAAACTGGATAGCTTTATTTAAGGAAATCACAAATGTTATAGATCAACTTCACTCATTTTTAACACATCTGCAGTGGTCTCTAGTAGGAATGAATGCCTTGTAAGTCGTTCTCTGGAGAAAAAAGCTCCGATGCGCCAGTTTGAGGACAGAGGAGTCAGCTGCAGTGGCAGAAAACGACAGAATTTGTACTCTTACTTCCTGATACGTGGACATCTCTCCTCTGATTGGCTAACAGCAACAGGACTCTACCACTGACTCTGTTTGCTCTGCAACGTTGATGTTTTATCTCCACAAATAACACAAGCCTGGAGGAGTTCTGCTGTGTGGTGGAGTTGCTAATGCTAACGGTTAACTACTTCCCCCCCCAGGGAAGACCAGTGTTTCTAAGTCATTCACTTCCATTGATGACTGTAGTCGTCTTTTGCATTTTTTTTACGGGGCGGGCATCGGAACGAGCCCCCGCACCGTGAGAACAAACATCACGTGTCTAAAGCGGATCTTCATCCGTGTATGTCACACATCACGTGATCAGGAAGCAGAAAATCAATGAATTAGGAGATCGTTTTGGGAAGCTGCTGTGAAAAAAGCGATGCGCCAACCGGAAATGCTTCTGCAGCTCACGCTTCGGCAACAGATTGTAAAAGAACGGATAACGCTAGAAATACGGTGATTCTTCCTGATGTAAGAAGTGAGTCTACTCTTTCTTTTGGTAGTTTTGGCGAAAAACGCTCAAAAACGCTGGCAGTCAATGAGTTAATAAATCATGTCAATCAATCAATCAATCAATCACTTTATTAAAGACACACGAAGGTCCTTAGCAGGTAATAAAAACATAAATAAGTAAAATAAATGTAAGCTGTTATGTAATGTTCACTCAAACCATAAATTTATCTTATTTAATCAAGACATAAAACCCAATAAAAAATATACAATTAAATAAATAATTATAATAAAAATAATGTATTTTTCTGCTGCTCACCATTAAAAAAAACAGTTTATATCTCCATAGTTTTTTGTGACGACAGCAACAGGTGAATTAAAAAAAGTTAAAATTCTAAAATTAATTTTGAAATAACATTTAAAATAACTGAAATGTAATTTGACATTTTTGTGTTTGTCAAACTTGAGTTAAGTGTTTTGGATGAATATTGTTTTTGAATAAAAAAAGAATAAAGGACCATGAAATACTAGCCTAGTGAACTTGACCAAATTCTTGCTTTGCAGAGTCTGGTCTAGGCACGCTTCATTGGAACCCTCGCAGCCCGATCCACTGCTGTGGCTGTCCAATCACAGCTCACTCTATATTGTGGGCCAATCACAGAGCGGGAGTAGCCGATGACGTCAGCGCTGCGGCCGCAAACACAAACAACATGGCGGCAGGGCAGGAACCACGTTGGTTTGAAACGGCTTTGTCATCAACATTGGATTATTTAGACTCCAACGTGCGTAAGTCTGTCTGATATACTTAGCAGCTTCTTATTTTTATCAACCAAAGTAGTGCAATGTCCCAGTACACCTGATATTCACATGTTTTTATACAAAAACGACAGAAATCATAGATGTTAGACGCCATTGCTGCCTCCCTCTTTTCCGTTGCTGTGATTACGTCACGTTGTTCGTTACTCTGATTGGTCCTAGCGCTATCCAATTGCGTGCTGACATTTTGAAAGACAACCGTAGATCCCGCCTCACGACTGAGAGCCGTCAATGGTTCGTGGCCAGACTATATATTCACATATATAGGATGGCTTGCCAGACTAATGAAGTGCATCACCACAGGCTAAACTCTCCCAGAGTTACCACATAGACCAGTTTTGTGTGCCACCTCAAAATTTTCTCTAGCCCCGTCTGGCCACCCTTATCAACATTTTCTGGGGGCGCCTCTGCCTTCCTGTGCAGTCTCCATCATCATGATCAGAACTTTGTGAAGTTTTTTTTATGTGCAGATGTGGCTGCTTTGCAATTTTCATATTTGGTCTGCTGTTCCTTGATAGTTGAGACAGATTTAAAGTACAAGAGACAGAAATGGTAAGAAATAAGATGTTCAGCTGTTTCAGGTTGAAGGTTTTCATTCCTGCAGAAAAAAATCTGCCTTCCTGCTTTGAATTCATGGCTTGATGTAAAAATTAAAGTACTTGTTTGCAGCCTGAAGCGAACTACATCAAATCAAGCTCAGGCCAGGCTGTAGTTGTTGTTAAAACTTGTCTCAATCTCCTTTGTTCCAAAGTCCGTATCAGCAGCCCACTGCACACTGATGTCTGTCCAAACACAACTAGAACTGGCTGCACTCTTTAACTCAGTGTGGGCCTGTGCTGAGAAATCCTCTGTGACCAATGCCGTCCGACTGGACAAGAAAAGACAGCGTCCTCCTAGGCTTCCACCTCCAGGGCTGGAGCTGAGTGTGACGTTGCTACCCACAAGCCACCGGGGTATCAGCCTCCCTGCGCCCACTCCATCGTCCGGAGCTGAGCGCCACCGTTACGGGACGCACCTCGGGGATTCGTTCCCAGTCCTGCTCGCTGTCCCGCTCTGGTTATCTGCTCAGGGCCAGGGAGCAGCGACAAACGTGGAATGGAGGGGTTGGACCGGGGTGGCGGGGGGCAGCGCCGATCCGTTTTAGAGCGGTGACGGATCATCATTGTCTATCGTTTCACCCTGTCACTTACCATTACCAAACCATCGGCTGACATTCAGAGTATTTCTCTATGCGATTCTTCACCAACCCCATCGGATGTGTGGTCTTGGCATCAAACTTGCACACGCGCACTTTACAAGCAAGCACACACTCTTTTTTTTGTAAACATACACACTCAATACACTGTCAGCACTACAGGCGGTTCTCAGAAACCTACACATGGGATTGTGAGAGGTGCTGCTCTTCCTCGCAGACTGAGCGTGGGCGGGACTGAGCCACAGGCACTCAGTGTCTCTATAGCCCATGTGAAATCAAATGTAGGCTGCGATGAGCCTCCAACCAAACCAGGCACAATCGCACGGAGAAACGGGGTTGGGGGGTTTAAGAGGACCACCAAGGATAGCAGAACGGTGCGGGATGCCTTGGCCGTCTTCATGTTAAGGCCTTTTTATGCACCGTTCCAAAGTATTCAGCACTTAAAACAGATTAAGAGCTTGAGGAATAAACAGGCCCAGTGATATGGAGTGGGGAAACACAGGAGGAGGGTTTCAGGATTTAGAGAGCAGGACGAGACGAAAAGAAGCCTTTCAGCAGATAAAACCTCAACAAGCCGTCTGGAGTGCTGCAATATTAAGGCACTTGTGATGAAACAGATGAACAGAGGAACAAAGAAAGGAAACAGGACACATTTATGGGAAGAGATCTTCATTTTCAGTCAGCTGAAATGTTCAAAAGCTCCATTTTGGACCCGAATGAATAGGAAACATTGACTGCTGTTCTCCTTTAGTTGGTCATTCAATAACATCTCTTAACTGTGTTTCTGAACCATTCAAAGCCATGCCTCTGGCAATATGGCCAGTCCTCATTTTGGCTTGGAGAGGAGATGGTGAAGGTGGATGCTGAAGCTTTGCCTCATGTAGCTCCACGTTTCAATATGAAATCCTGGTGAAGCAATGCACCTGATGGCCGACTGTTCTATGCTTAAATCCTCTCAATTAGCCGTTATTCTTACATCACAGCGATGTTTTAATGGGAGGACGTCCCAAAAACGTCACGAGTTAGATTAACTAGAGCAGGGGTGCCCAATACTGGCCCTGGAGAGCTACTATCCAGCACATTTTAGTGGTTTCTCTGCTCCAACACGCTTGATTCAGTGGTTAAATCACCTGTGCAGCAGCTCATCAAACTCTGCAGAAGCCGGTTAATTACCTGCTGATTGAAATCAGGTGTGTTGAAGCAGACATGCTGGATAGTAGCTCTCCAGGACCAGGATTGGGCACCCCTGAACTAGAGCTTCTCAAATGACCCAAAATGATCTTCAGCACCGTCTCAATATTCAGGTAAGATGAGAAGAATCTGCGCTGAGAGTTTTTAATGAGAAACTTTGGTGAGAATAAACTCAGAACATTTACAAGAAGTCGTTCATTCCATCTGCAATAACCGCTTTAAACAGCATAAACTAGATTGTGCTGGTTGTGCTGGATGTGTGTGATCGTTAATGGGATTTTAAATGTCTTTTAAGAATCTAGAGGTTTAGAGGGGTGTGTAGATGTTATTTATTTTTTCGCCGTGTCAAAGACGAATTTCTGTTTTTACTGTAAAACAGACAATAAAACCATCCATCCATCCATCCATCCATCCATCCATCCATCCATCCATCCATCCATCCATCCATCCATCCATCCATCCATCCATCCATCCATCCATCCATCCATCCATCCATCCATCCAGTAGTCTTTGAATATTTAATCAATACTTGTATCCTCACCTATTGCACCAATTGTCTCAATTTTTCCGTTTTCAGTGTTCTGTCCTTATTAAAGTTATTTAAACTTTGACACAAATGATTGGATAAAATTTGGTCATTTTACATAATTGCAGTTTTTGATTGAATATAGAGAGATTTTACTTCCTCTAACTAGAGCATAAACTAAAATGTTTAATTCATGATTTTTTTCTCTGCACATGTAAAGAACAGAACCCTTTAGATTTCATTTACAGGAAAAACATTAAAGAGTGTCCACTTTTCAGGATGAAAATCAAAGTTTACGAAATGATTTAATGGTGGCATCAATAATTGTTAGATGACGTTAAATTTAGAAGAGTGCCAAGACCAGAAATGATCTTACTGTTCTGTATGAAATATGAGAATTATCATATTGTACCCAGTAGAAAACTCTCGAGGAGAAGAAGTCCAGGATAAACGTTGATAAAGTCTGAGTAGCTGTGCTGTTATCTATCAGGTTTAAATAACTAAGATCATGTTATTACTGAATCCTCCTGTTATTCGTAACATAACATACATGAGGTCAAAAGTTGTCCTGGTAACAATAAGGGTCCCTTTATTAACGTTCCTAATATTGTTAACTATCAAGTGTCCTTAAGGGTAGGACAAAGGGCCTGAGGGGGTGTCTGCTTAGTAATGCATTACTTATTAACATTAATACTAAGCAGTTGTTAATACGTTATTTAACAGTTTATTAATGCTTAATAATGCCCTAAGTAACGTTAATAAAGGGACCCTTATTGCATTACTGTTCTTTAAAATAAGACATCAGGTGAGCAACATCTTTTGATGAAAGTCTGACAGCTTTATGGGTAGATGTAATTGTGTATGTGGTCTGATTTTTAGTTTCTTTTTCAAAAGTAAAGTAACTAAATAATAACCTGTGTTTTTCTGTGCTTAGACTGCGTTTACCAGATGTGGAGCCTCTGGAAGGGTTGCAGTGGTAAATATCCAACGGCTCGCTGCACAAAGATTGTCTTGGAAAAAGATGCTAACGTCTACTAAAGGAGTCATTCAACTGGCAGTAGCTTTTATTCTGTTTGGGGCTCGTTAGACTGCATTTGCTTACGCACTGGAGTGGACAGGCAGGGAGAAAAGAGACATACAGCACAAACGGAAAGAGAGGGAGGGGAATGGAGACAACAAACAAACAGGACAGAAGAGTGGGGTCGTCATAAAAGAAAACATTTACAAGAATTAATGAAATAGGAACGGATGAATGGTATTGTCCATATTTGTAGTACGTGTGTGTGTGTGTGTGTGTATATATATCTTATAGAATATGTCTGTGTGAGTTTGTGTGGTTACCTATGTGTGCAGGTCTAAGTTGTGTTTGTGGGTGTTTGAAAGTGTGTTGTTTTGTTTTTTAATGTGTAAGTGATGAGGGAGGAGCACAACAGCCCAGGTCCCACCAGTGCCGGAGTCCGGGACCAGGCATACTAGTGATGCGCTGGTTAGGGTTTTTTTCAACCAGCGGGTACTACAGACTTCAAAAAGTCTGACCCGCATCACTTTGTCTAGTTTTACATCCCGCGTCGCCCCGCCTCATTAAAAACACGTTATAATATTGAGCTTCTTACCTCGCTGAATCTTTCCCAAACACGCGATTAGGTCGTCCCTCCTTTCTTGGGAATGTAAACTCCCGAACAAATTGTTTTGTTGATGTGGCTGCCTGCCACCTGCTTGAAGCGCACTTCGGTGGCGCTTTCTGTACGTGCCTACGTCATAGGGTTGAAGGTTATCTGCACATTATGTTTTAAAACATGACCGTGTTTAAATAACTGTCTTAAATATTGTGTTTTACAAAATTAAGCATTGATTAATGTCTTTATCTTCAGTGTGCATATCTATATAATATATATTTGATGAACCCGCCCCAAACCGCACTGCACTGAAGTAATAATTTATTGACCCGACCCAACCCGACCCGCGGGTTGGAAGACGACCCGCGCATCACTAACGCATACCCCAGCAGCCGACAGACACCAACGGACGGACACCAATCGGAAAAGCCCAGAGGACAGACCCGAGCCCAGGAAAGAAGGGGAGCCAGTCAGAGGAAGACAGGGCACCAGCCCCCAGCTAAAGGGAACCCATTTGGGGCCATCAAGCCTGGAGCCCCCAGTCCAGCACACTGTCACCCTCACCAATACAGGCCAGCCCAGAGTGAGACAATCCAAGACTCCAAGGGCTCACCCCAACGCCCCACGAGGGACAGCCAAGCATGGGGCAACCAAGCCAACCCGGCTCTGCCCCCAGGTGGAGCGAGCGCCAGTGCCCCAACTGCCCCCCCCCCAACCCATAGGGATGGTGAGGATGTTGGATAGAGAGAACACCCTTGGCCTAAACAAAAGTCTTACGTACCTCTATCTGCTCTTGACTGAAAGGAAAGTTAGAGTCTAAATCGTCCAAAGTTGATGCCGAACGAGCCGTCGCCATCTTTGTTTTTTCATTCAGTCACAGTAACATCCCACCCACCAAACCGATAGAGCGCTGTGATTGGCCCACCACCAGTCTGGTATGGCCTGCTGAGGCTCCAATGGCGCGTGGCTAGACCGACATGCAGAGTAAAATCATTCTAATCCTGCTAGGGTCTGTCTAGATTTCTAGGCTGTTTACCGGGAATCTGATACAAAGTTGAAGTCAAAACAAACCAAGCATGCCACAGTGGCTGGTTCCAGTGAAGGTTTTAAGCCCCGCCTCTACCATGGAAATGACTGGGAGTTTTTCCCTGACTGAAAAATAAAGATTGACTTTAAAATCTTAATTGTACAAATAGACTCATGTGTTCAGTACACACACACAAACTGATCATTTACAGTCTTTGGATGCAGGTTAAACAGCATTTTCAGTCCTGACAAAGGAGAACAAGAGAGAAAACAAGGGTAGGAATTCATCTGAGCTGAAAGCAGCCGTCTTTAAATAACATTTCACTAAGTTGCAATAAACGATTCCAACGATAATAGAAAATGCCACCAGCAAGCGCGGTGGGCGTTATTGTCCCCCACCCGCCACCCCTCCACCCCCTGCTGGTTGATTTGCACAAAAGATGTGAGCGGTAGGAAGACGATTACCATAACAAACACACTCGCAGGCACACGCTTCCCCAGGGAAGTGTCAGTCTAAGTGGAAAAGTATGTTGACATTTATAACCATCTGGGGGGGACATGGTCGCCATTTCTCAGCTGCTTAACTTCAATTAGCGTAGCGTTGGTGGGGAGGACGACTTGTTGGTGAATGGTTAAGTGGAGGCAGAGTGAGTAACAGGGGGTGGGGGGGCATATTTATGGCCGTCTCAGTCTTTGTGGACCCACGCTGATGCTGTAGATTATGTATTGACAGAAGATGTTTTTTATTGGAAAAAGTGCCTGAAAAAATCCTCCTTTTCTCCTGAAAGCTAAAGAAATATCTTAGTGTCAGAACCTGTGGCCCAGTACTTTTAAACATCCAGCTCCCAGCGGACAGGAACAAGAATAAAAGTAAAAAAAACACCAATAATAAAATGATGAAGAGGAGAGAATGTCCTGTTGGACAGGAAATAAAGTGTGCTGTCAGTCAGTGGCCGCGGCGCTGTCACAGTCACATCTCCCAGGTTATTGCTTATTGTTTACTCCCACCGAAAGGTCAGAGGTCACAGCCGCCACATTTATTTTTCTCTCCCACCCACTCGGGCCATTCTTCTCCGAGCACAAGGAGGAACAAAGAGCCATGGCGGGTGGGAGGGGGTGAGGGAGGCGGACGGGAAGGGGGTGTGTGGTTAGGTGGTGATGGGGGGGTGGGGTGGGGGTGGAATTAGAAAAAAAAATATAGAAAGGGAGAGCAGCGATCAGACGTCGCTGATAAGGAGAGGAGGCAGGGGCGGGGTGTTGCTGTGAGCTTTACGTGGTGTGGAGGGAGGGAGGGAGGTGGGGGTGGGGGGGTGAGGAGGATGGAGTTGGAGAAGAGGAGGAAGGGAGGGGGGTGATGTGTGTATTCAACTCCGGGCTGACTCCTCTTATGCTAATACAGCCAATTTCCTCTTTTATTTCATTTCTGGAGCCGAAATCTGCGATCTGCGATAAGGTTGCCGTGGCGACCGCCTGTTCCCCGGGCGGATGCGGGCAGCCGTGTGATGGAGATGTGTAAGTCGGCGGGAGCAGCAGGGAATGAATAATTTAAAACTCCACCAAGCTGGAGAGATAAGAGAGCAGGGCTGAGGCCTCTCACACACACACACACACACACACACACACACACACACACACACACACACACACACTATCCCTCACCCTTCATCTCTCCACCTCACCCCTTCCAACTCTCAATCCCTCTTTCCCTGCGCTCTTTTTTCTCCTCTCTTTCACTTCCCATCTCTCTCTCTGGACATCTAAGGCTTCATCCTCCAAAGCACGCTGACCTCAAAGGTCAAGGGCATGATGGGTAATTGAACCGGAGGTTTGGGCCAGCCGAGATCGGGTCTGTGGATGATACAGCAGAGACAAGGCAGAGCGATGATGGCAGAGGAGAGGAAAGCCTCGCTTTAATGAAGTCGGAGCGGCCGCAGCTCCCGTCGTCCCTCTCTCTGTCGGAACATTCTGCAAACTTCCTACACTTGAAGTTAAGCCCACTTCGCTTGTGTCATTCTCACATTAGTCACTCCAGCAGCAGCCACTTTCCACCAAACAATGGCCCAACACTTGAATCTGAACCATGCTTGGAATACTTGAGTGTTCCAGTTCAGCGCCGCTCCAGGGTAAATACAGCGACGCTTCCCGGTGACTCCCGAGGTCATCTGGTGCACGAGTTTTCGTGTGCATTCAGGGTGTGCTCAGACAGGTGAGGTTCTGTGTTGGTTTAAGAGAAACAACCACCTTGAACAGTTTAAAGATGCTAAAACAACACATCTTGATGATTTAGTGAGCGTGTCGGACAATGTTGTGAAATCTTTTAGTTTCCGTCGTTGCTCAGTGGGAAGGTTTCCGGTTCAAATCTCAGCTCTGCAGACCAAAATATTCTCCCAGTCACTGAATGGGATTTCTCTGGGTACTTTGAAGTTTCTCCAAGTACTTTCATTTACTTTGGGTACTCCAGTTCTTTCCCAGCACTCCCATCTTCTCTGGTTTTGTCTATTTTTTCTTTTCCTGGGAATACAAAAACTTAGATGTTCAACTAATTGCTGATTACCCTTTAGTGTGAGCATGCACACGTTGTTTTTGTAGATCTGTTTTGGCTCTTTAACAGCCCAGAGGCCTACACCTGAACAGTGGCATGTTCAGAAGGTTTTTCTGTGGGGTCCAGATAGATCCCTGTGGTAACTCTGGGAGAGTTTAGCCTCTGGCTGTGAACTGCATTGCTCCTTCATTCTTTTAACCCTTAGAGGTCCCTGTGCATTTTTTTGTGCAGGCAGTGTTTATTTTGGTTTTTTTTACTATTATTTTTTTTTATAAAACTGACATTAAAAGGGGTTAAATCTAAAAAAAAACACACATATTTTATTGTTTTGTGAGTGCTGGAGCCGAGGATGGAATCTGTGTAAAACATTCTGACTTATGAAACATCATATAATTTTAATTACACTTTTTTATCAGGGACATTTTTTTTTGTGCTAAGGGTCCCCAATGTTGCTTTATTTAAGGGACCTCCAAGGGTTAAATAATAAAAAAAAATAGTATGCATCATATATATGCATCCAACACATTAACCTCAAACACAAACATTTCAATAAAAGACAAAATTTCATTTATTGTTTTGAATTTTATTGTTTTGTGATTTTAAAACTCTTTTGCCTGTTGGTGTTTCAACATAAAATATCCACAAAAACTGTTGGGATAATTTTGTTTTGAAAAATGGTGAGCCACAACGACATACATATATTTATATAATCATTTATGAAATTCATTATTTATTAAAATTGTATTTAAATCATTGTATTTACTGGCTGTAAAGTTGATTTCTAGATAAAAAATGATGAATGTATGGTTGTGTGAACACAAATGTAATTTATTAAGGCTGGTAACGGGGTGGTCCGAGGGGGGCAGAGGGGTGGCCAACAATGTTCTAAGGATGCTCATGGCCCCCCGCCACTCCTTGGGGCACCACTGTCTCTGAAGCCTTTTAGCGACAGACAGCAAACGTCTTTCATGCAGGAGTCCCTGAAATGTCCTCAAATGTTTGTGAGGGTTCTCACTTGACTCAGAAGTTGCAGGGCCACACGATTATGATTTGGAATATTAGACATGTTCAAAAATAAATTGCAAGACAAATGTTCTCTCAAAGTAATCACAGAGTCATGGACATCAGGAACCCTCATCAGTTTAGTTTTGGTTTGTCAGACAGTGATAGAAGCGTGTTAGCGCCTTAGGAGGAGCTTGTGGTCTCTTTATGGATAAAACTAGGGTTGACTGAGACCAGACATCATTAGGATGTTGTCTACAAAACTATTCGATCGTTCCAAATCAAAATCTGCATTTTTTCCCCCACAATTTTGTTTAGCAGTCCCGTGAGATCTGGAGCTTTTTTCTCATTGAATGGAATACAGCAGAGGTTCCTCCACTAAAAGAAAACAAAAGATTTTTTTTTTAATTTTAGAGACATCCTTCAATAACCTAGAAATCTAACAAAAGGATTTTGCTCTGCATGTTGGTGTAGCCACGCTCCACAGGAACCTATTGGTTTGGTGGGCGGGACGATGCGACTGAGCAGAAAAACTAAGGCGGCACCGACTCGTTTGAAACAGTTTTGGCATCAACTTTGGACTATTTAGACTTGGGCTTTTCTTTGAGTCGAGAGCAGATAGAGGTACTTAAGTCCTTTATTTAGGCCAAGGGTCTTCTCTCCATCCACCATCTTCCCTATGGGTTGGGGGTCTGGAACTCTCTCCACCTGGGGGGCAGGGCCGGGGTGGCTTGACACAGGTATTTAAGTTTATTTAGAAAAAGGACATATGTGCGTTTTCTTCGATAGTTTATGGTGAACTGCCCCATTGGCTGACATCCGTAGCGTTGTCACGTTGATCGTTGTCCAATAGCATGCAGAGACAACCATAGATCCCGCCCCACAACTGAGCTCTGTCTATGGGTCGTGGACAGACTGTATATTCACATATATCAGATGAGTTGCTAGGCTAACCCTTTAAGTCAACAGATTGCCAACTTTTATGTACGGCCGGCTCACACGGGGCACGAGGCATGATACCTCAAGTTAATAGAAAAGTTACTCCATTACGTGTTGATTTTTTTGTGGTTTTTGACCTTGTTTCCAATTTTGAGCCAAAGATTTTTCACATTTCTTGCATTTCAGACTCCTGGAAACCAAACTGAAAAAGGTTTCAGAGACGTGTGACGACTGCAGCTGCATCTCTCCCCCTCAGTGTCCGACAGGCCCCGTCACTGTCGATTCAAGTCTGTGCTAAAGGCCTACTTTTATCATTTAGCCTTTGATTAATGTTCATGCTTTTTAGTGTTTTAGTTTGTGGTATCTTACCTGTGGACATGTGCTACCCTTTTAGTATGTTTTTAGTTGTGTTTTTGCTTACTCTCTAGCATGTTTCTTTTAGATTCTTTTAAATTATTTTAATCTACTATTCCTTTCATCTTTCATCTGATTTTTATCTTGTTTGGTATTTCGGGGTTTCCTTTTTATTTACTGCTGTGCAGCACTTTGGTCAGCTGTCATGCTGTTTTTAAATGTGCTTTATAAATAAACATGGTATGGTATGAAACTTTAATACTGCTGTTATGGCAATGACCGATATTTACCGTCACTATATACATTAAGTATATATTTCCCTACCCTTTGACACTTCATGTGAACGTGACCACACCACCTACACTGTCACATACCCAAGCAAATGCCTACCCCCCCGCCACCTGAATCATACGCACATGGAAACAAGATGGAGATAAACATCAGTTGAAAATACCGGCCTAGGTTAACTTATGAGGCCGATGCCCGTATGTTAAAAATCGACCTACATTAGCCGTTACCGATGCTGATGCTAGGTCATGCATCAGTGTTTAACAATAATACTAGAATTACTACATTTCTGTAAGCATAACTACAGAAACAGGTGCTCATTTAAAATGTGAAGCACAATTTGAGCTTTTAGGACAGTAAAACTAAATCTGGCTGGTGCCTGGAACTGGCTAATGTTCAGCAGTACTGAATCAGTCAGAGGTCAGTTTGAAACTGAAATATCCCGTTTTTGGTTCATTGATGCACCATTTTCAAGCTGGAAATGAAAATCCTATCCTACTTAATTTGAAAGTAGTTGATGAAAGTTCTTTGTGGAGGATCAGAGATGAACAAGAATCAGGAATCAGCCCACAGAAATAAAACTGATGTTTCCAGTTGACAGAAAAGGCCTGAAACAACAAAAGCTGCAGCTTGTTTCACGTTGATCATTTTCGTTTAGTTTTCAAATATTTTCAAAAGTCACGAAATGATGAAATTTACTAAGTAGAATAAAATTGGTTCATTCTCATCAAAACTAAGAAGTTCTGGAGGAATTTTTATTATTTTTAAAAATGTGACCGTTCAGGTCAGCGGTTTGTCCACTCAGCTGGCGTGTGTGTGTGTGTGTGCGTGTGTTACGTTACTTCCTCGTCTCCTCTCTGTCTGGGCCTTCTACCTGTTTTCATTCCACAGACAGAGCGTGAGGCTTTATCGTCATGGAGATAAACCAGGACATAAACACCCCGCGGGTCACGTCCAGGTGAGGGGTTCACGGTGAGGTGTGTCTGCCTCCTCGGGTGTACGGACCTGCAGCAGGAGGACACGAGTGGAGGGGAAAACGGGAACAAAAAAGCTGATTCATAAACAAGCCACACAGGGTGCCCGCACAGGTAATCTCAGCCCAAGCGTGAACGTTTTCATCCCCATGGCGCCAGGATGCAGCTCGACACACACACCCAGAAAAACCTTCAAACTATTCAGCCTAACTCCATCTTTAGCTTCAAGTGCACTCACCTCATGATAACTAAGCTCCAAACTCATTTTTCTGTGTTTTTAGGTTTGTTGGAGCCTTTTCCCTCCAGATCTCAACCCTCTTCGTTTAAAGCCTTCTTCACATCAAGAGAACTTGTTTTGTCTGCAGAGTTCAACGTCTCACATTCCTTAAAATCTGACTGCGAGGAAACACAACAAGACTTGTTCAAGTCAGCAACAAACATGCAAACAACCCAGAGGAGGAAAAAAAGCTTCAAACAAGCTGCAGTTCCTGCTCTGAACACATGGTGGCACTCTGTACTTATTGGAGCCCTGGGGCTTGGCTTCAGCACAAAGTCCCACCGAGCAGAACAGGGCCAAACACACCTAGCAGATCCTCCAGATCGGATTGATAAAACCAAAAATATTGGCCCATAGAAATAATACAACACACAGATAACAGCGCGCTATCTGCCTCCATCGTGATACTAAAGCAGAATATCAACTCTCACAAACAAGAAAAAAAGCCGGCTGGGCTCACATCAGTGAGATGACAAAATAAAACTGACACGGACGAAACCAGAAGCTCCGAAGCCTCTTGATGAAAATTACAGCTAAATTCTGGAGTGGTGTAAATAGAGCGGTTTTAAGAGGCTTTCAGGGCCCAGCAAATATGATTTCATTAAACAGGATATGAGCTCGCTTTTCTGATGGCTCCTAATCTAGATTAAGGTTCATCTGGATGTTCACAAATAGACGTTGGAAGAATCCAGCAAATTAAACACGCGCCAGTCGTGGAAATCTATTCAAACGGGGTCGAAATAGAGAGGAATATTCAGCTCTTCATTCATTATCTCTTTAATTAAATTACTCCCAAATTATTTCTCTGTTGAAATTATAATCTATATAAAGGAATAATAATAATAACTTTAATATATTTGTTTTAAATGAGGAGATTTTCCTGCACGGGATGCACATCAGTGTGTTTTCTTCTCCTTTGAAAAGTAGATTTACATTCGTTTAATTACTCGCGATCTTCTATCTGAGCTGCGGAGAATTGTGTGGGCCTCAATTAAATCTGATGTTAATTAAATCTGATCTTGTTTTGTGTTTTAATCAAGCGGCAATTTTAATCTAGTGGATACACAGACTCTAATAAGGAAATGTGGATATAGACTGAGAGCAAGAATTATTTTAATTTCATGCTTGTGATGAACGTTTTTAAAATTTTTTTTTTGCATTAATCTCCTGAACGTGCAGTAACTCGTCTGTTTTTATGCAATCGGAGCATCGGAGGTGCTCACGTATAAAGACAAACAGCTTGCACGGATACTCTTAGAGTTATTATAGGGAAGTCTGCTGCAGAAATATTAATATTGATGTTTTCAGGTTAATATTTCATTTATTTTCCCCTGAAAGGAGTCGTTGTGCAACTTTCCACTGCCAAACTACACCTAATCTGGATTTTCAGTTTGTGCATCTACCCACAAATGTGTGTGTGTGTGTGTGTGTGTGCGCGCGCGTCAGGCTGTTAATTATGTTTACATCAGCATTAAACTGCAGCTTTATCAGATGTACGATTCCTTTTCAGCGGCAGCTTCTTGGTAGAGTGACACCAGAGATAAGTGGGAAAATTTACTCTGTGGTCAGCAACTCTTTCCACAGATACACACTTTGTTTCCTCCGGTTATTTTAAGCAAATGTTCCTCCTGAATGCAGAGATAGGGAGGAAAACACAACCTCTATCCAAACCACATTAGGCTAATTAACAAACTCATTTAAAGCTGGAGAAATATTGATTGCCATACATTTATTTGGAGTGGAGGTGGAGGCAGAGCGGTGGGGGAGAGGGAGGCAGGAAAGTCGGGGGAAATAAATAAATAAGAGTCTGGCAGGTGTATGTAAATTGTTTGTTGGGGAAATTTAAATTACAGTTCAATCAGAGAGGAGGAGAGAGGGGAAGGAGAGCGGCGAGCGCCCTGTGATTTCCCGTCTCCACGCTTAGTTGATATTTCACTGGGTGAGGATTGAGCGCTACGGGTGCATTTCACACCCTGAATGAGAAAGGCAATCTCGCTCAGCCGACTAGAACAATAATTAGAATGGAGATTAAATAAAAATAATTAGAAAAAGTTCATCTAGTTTTGATGTATTAATTATTCCGCCCCTGCTTTATTCCAAGTCTAATTATCTGCTTCAGTGAAAATGCCAAGATTTTCTGTGAGTCATAAAAAATTACATTCATGTAATTATGTCAGCAATTTGGGGGGAAGTCAGCTAAGCAGAGCACCGACTCCCCACCCCCCCAGTCTAAAGTAAGTAACTTCTAACTACTTATAACTTATAAGTTAATACAGTCCCTTTCAAGCCAGGGGTATAAATAATAGAATGCAACGGGAGATTATTTACTCTTTAAATGAGGAGCTGCTCTCCCAGCGCGCCACACTTGCAGCCTTCACACCCACATGCTCGGCGCGCCACAATGAAAACAAGACGACTTTTTATCCATTCTTGGTCAGTAGATAATAATTTGCATATAAATGGAAATATTTATTGTGACAAAAATAAGGGAAAGGGAGATGTAGGAAGTAATATGCTCGTTTTTCAAAAACTCATGGGGCCCAACTGTGATATCTGCATTTTAGGAGTCAAGCAGTTTAAAAAATAAGACGAGCCGAATCCTGGAAGGAAAAAAGAAAAGAGAAGAATGATAGAAAAGGGAGAAATAAATAAATATGAGGAGAAGAAAGGGAGAGGGGAGCCAAAGGAACCTTTTAAGATGTTTACTACACAAATGGAGTCTCCAGAGAAGACAGCGTCGTGATGAAATTTGAGAGATAGCTGTCGACATTCTGTACTTTTCTGGCGGCTGTGTCGACGGAGGCAGGCCGGCTGGAGGACTAAGCTGTAATGACTTTCCTTCCTCTACCTGACTCACCGGGGGAAACCAATAAAGTTCCTAAAATAAACTTTACAGATGTGGAAAATGTATTTACCGAGATAGGAAATAGGTGACTGCACCTGAAAAGGAATCCTGAAGGCGTGCCCCTACAAAAGGAGAAAGTTTGGCTGAAGAAAAATAAATAAATGCAAATACAAACGCCTTTTATTCTTTTAAAAAAGTAAAACATAAAAGAGTATCTAAAATTCTATTTCTGATAAGGCACACGAGGTGGCACTGAAATGCAAACTTTGGCTGTAATCAGTCAAACCGGCGGCTTTGAAGAGCAGAAAATTCTGCATTTCATGTCTGCAGAGCTGCAGGAAAAGAGTCGTTCAGCGAGCTCAGGTCTGTTCAGCTTCTGTCTGTGTTTTCTCTAACTTAAATTACCGTTTATAAGCACCTTAAAACCAGGAAAAGAAGGAAACTTTCTAATGCATCCAGTTTTTGTGTGGTTATAACAAGCGTTCTGCAGCCTCCTGTGCATCCATGTGTGACCCATGGTGTTGGATGCATGTTAGTCTGAAGTGATCAGAAACAGAGTGGTGTTCATATGGTGCTGATAAAGCAGAGATCTTCTCAAACTCACATGTACTATCTACATGTGAGTGGAGCCCCAGAGCGGCGAACGTCGTCAGATAAGAACAAAACCGCTCTGACGCTGCTTCCTCCTACAGCTGAGAACACGTTCCATGGTTGAATCTGGTTTCATGATTTGTTTGCAGCAGCAGGGCCTGTAATACGTTTATTTAAGGGGTAAAGCATGGGGAGGTGGAGCTGGGGCCAAAACCAACAACCGCTGCAGGACTTTTATTGTGATGATGTAGAGCCACTCAGTAGAAAAAGGTGGAGGTGTCTTTGTTCCAGTGTTAAATAATTGTTATCGTAACCGAGGATTATGGATGAAAAAATGGGACACTTTTCTTACAGCAGCAGAACTTACAGAACTTCCTTCAATCCTTCACAATAAGAGCTTCTAACATGCAAATATACCTGAAATCATTTTCCTTAACAATTCACTGGTTTTCCAACAAAATTCCTTCTGGAGCCTAAACTGCACAGAATTAAAGTAACACTAGACAGGTTTTTAAACTTTAAGCTTTAACTTTGATCTCAGTGATTGTCTGACACCACTCTGCAGCCCTCTGCTGACCAAAAACCACACCTGATAGTTTTGTGGAGCGGGTAGGTGTTCTATAGGGGGAGCTCTTTACCTGCTTTACAGCTGTTAGCTGTAATGCTAGCGGTTAGCATTATCTTCATTAGTGTCTACAGGAGCGGTTCATCACTAAATCAAACAAATCAGCTGTGTTCATGATCTAAAGCATGCAGGAAACATGCTGGAAGCAGACTGCAGCACCAGGCATGTCAGCTCCACTTTACTAAGTCCAACAAAGACCGGACCGACACTCTGGAGTTGCAAATGCGGTATTCTGGCTACAGAAAGCGGTGGGGGTCTGAGTGACCCTGTTTTATTGTATTAACCCTGTAAAGGGTCATTTTAGCACAAACTGGCTCAAGAACATGATTTAAAAATGTAAAAAAGTTGCAGAGTATGGCTTTAAGGAGTCCTTTACAGGCTGTGTGCAGATCTAGACGAAGGTTATGATTTATGTCATTAAAGATTCTCTTTTTTACTGAAACCTGGTCTAAATGATATAACCACAGCTTCATTTACACAGATTCATGTGGGTCTTTGCATGAATGCTGGTTTATCTTCAATCATTTTTGTCTCAAAACAACAATTTTATTTTGAAAATGTCAACATTGGTAAATGGCCTGTATTTAAATAGCACCTTCTAGGGTTCTAACCCCCCCAAGTGTTTTACAACTAACCAGCCTGTCTCACATTCACACTCTGGTGGTGATGAGCTACATGGTAGCCACGGCTGCCCTGGGGCTGTGTACAGGTGACACCAGCCCCTCCAACCACCAGCAGGCAAGGAGGGTGAAGTGTCTTGCCCAAGGACACAACGACTGCAACAGATGGGACGTGAACCGGCAACCCTCCAGTTACAGAGTGGGCGCTTAACTCCTCTGCCAACATTTCAATTCTAATCATGACACTTATTCTGTTTTGCTTCAGAGTGGCCCTAATGCCCCTCCATAGATACCTAAAGGTGCATGACGTAAGAACAGAGTAAGACAAGACATCTTGTGGTCAAATTTGGGTAATGCAGTCCATTTTCAAAACACAAGTGACTTTGTCACTCCTGTTACGTGAGTTTCACGGCTGTTGCCATCTACGCATCAGCACTGGAAGATTCTTGATGACGAGCGAAGACGAGTCACACAGTCAGTTGATAAGTAGATAAATATGTTTCACTGTAATATCGAGTTTTTGGTATTTGAAAAAGTAGCTTGAGATATTTTTAGAGCTGACCATTTGTTGCTAATTCACTGTTAGCATTGTTAGCTCAACGTTAGCCACTAGCCTGCTTCACCCGATATTAGAGTAAAACAAAAAGATGTCATGGCTTCTTAGAGGTACAAGAAATAACTTCTGGGTCGCTCCTGTTTACTGGTTTTGGTTTTTTAAACAACTCTGGAGTTTTTTGCCTATCGGTGTTGAATTAAAAATGCTGGCGCTGCAGCGTTAGCTCGGCGCAGACTTGGCAACCCAGGTGTTCACAGAGTGTAAACAGTAACTACGTCCCTCTTTGGCCTTTTTGAAAGGAGAAAAAGTGACAACCCCTCAGTCGGCTGAGAATGAAATCTGTTTCAATGTAACCTTCCTCCCAGCATAATTGAGACATTAGACAGTTTAGTGATTATTTCACTGTAGAATTCTATCTTTATTGAATATTTATGCTTTGTTTTCCCTAAACTTCTTTGTAGTTTGATAGGTGAGAAAATGATATCCTCTAAAAGAACACAGTAAAGCTCATCTCCAGCATGTTCCTAAAATAACCTTCAAATAAAAATTTCTAGTGGGCAAAAGGTGGGACCTAGCCTAGTGAACTAGACCAAACTCTGCAAAGCAAGAGTTTGGTCTAGGCACGCTTCATTGGAAACCTCGCTATAGTTTTGGTTGGGCCAATCACAGCGCTCTATATTGTGGGCCAATCACAGAGCGGGAGTAGCCGATGACGTCAGCGCTGCGGCCGCGAACCCAACCAACATGGCGGCAACTCAGGAACCACGTTGGTTTGAAACGGCTTTGTCATCAACATTGGATTATTTAGACTCCAACGTGCGTAAGTCTGTCTGATATACTTAGCAGCTTCTTATTTTTATCAAACAAAGTAGTGCAATGTCCCAGTACACCTGATATTCACGTGTTTTTATACAAAAACGACAGAAATCATTGATGTTAGACGCCATTGCTGCCTCCCTCTTTTCCGTCGCTGTGATTACGTCATGTTGTTCGTTACTCTGATTGGTCCTAGCGCTATCCAATTGCGTGCTGACATTTTGAAAGACAACCGTAGATCCCGCCTCACGACTGAGAGCCGTCAATGGTTCGTGGCCAGACTATATATTCACATATATAGGATGGCTTGCCAGGCTAGGTGGGACCATAAATTTAGGGTGCCTCTGTTTTTAGCTCAAGTCCTGCAGTATTGTTGTAAACCTTTACCTCTATCAAAATAATGACTGGATGGGAAATTATATGAAAATCAAAAACAATCGAGAAGAAAAAACAATCACCTTTAAAAAGAAAATACTTCACCATCAATTGTACAACAATTTAATTTGCTGGTCACCATTGAAGAGAAATTCTTAATTAAGAATTTAGCATAAGTTTTTTTAAAAACGTCATCCTTATACTAGATAAAAAAATTAGCTCAGAAATGAAATTTAAAAAGAAAAATGATTATGATTATTATTCAAACTAACTTTAAACACATATTTTTAGTTCTGACTTGCACGATCTTTGGATTTACACATTTCCTTTGAACTAAATCACAATCTGACATGTGGGAAGAAGCATCTTTGAGATCTTTTCCATCCTGTTTAGCCCTGTAGTTTCTCATTTCTTTGGTCCTATCTGATTCTCACATCTGCTGAGGAGACACCATGCGGTGGTTATCAGCTCTGATCAATGTAAGCAGGAAACAAAGTGATTAGAATATGAACAAACCGCACTGACAGGAAAGCATGGCCACACAGTCATGCAGAAAGTCGACTTTTAACACTAATTTCTTCTTTTCTCACCATATAAGCCTTCTGATTGAATTTTACAACTTGACCTCATTCCACAGAGCTTTCTTCTAATATTTGAATTATTGAATATGCCATTGCGCCTTTGTTTTTTTTAAAAATCAGGATTGGACAAAGTAAAACATAATTTTAAAATTAGTAAAAGCTCATATTTGGGTTTTTGGTACTGGATTTGGGGATTTTATTCTTGATGAAACGAAGTCATTTGAAGATATTTGATTTGCTTTAACCCAATTCAGTTTTTGCCGAGCCTGTTATCTAAGGTTATTGTCCAGGTTTTATGTTGGTATTGTTTTTGATGTTTGAAATGTGCTTTGAAAGTAACATGCATACGAAGTCAACAGAAGGTTTGGAGTAGCTTGTTTTTAAAAATATAACAGTAGAGGTTCAGCACAGGAAGGACTGGTCGGAAAATCTGCAGAAAATCAAAGATAGCAAGAGTGAATGCAGTTTTGAAAAGATTATTTTATTTTTCTGTTCTCAGTTTTAATTCAGTTTGAATTATTTGTTTTTATTTCTGTTTTTTTATTTTTTTTTATTATGAGCCTTTTTCGTAACTTATTTTCAGCATTTTAGCAAATTGCTGTTTTTACTGTATTTGTTCTGGCTTGTTAAGCACTTTGGTCAGCTTTCATGCTGTTGTAAGGCGCTATAGAAATAAAGTTGACTTGATTATTTTATTCACTAGAGTAAAGAAGCAGCCCAAGCCTATCTGGCCTTAACCCTTGTTAAAGTAGGAATTAACCGTGGTCAACCACATTATCTGTGAAGTTGAGTTGATTTCCACCAGCCCACACCCAGACATGATCACTACTGTAAAAGTAAGAACTTCAATAGAGCCCTACATAAAGTAAGTTAAAAGATATCAAAAAGCAGCACATCCCTAACCTAGTGAACTAGACCAAATTCTTGCTTTGCAGAGTTTGGTCTAGGCACGATTCATAGGAACCCTCGCAGCCTGTGGCTGTCCAATCACAGCTCGCTATAGTTTTGGTTGGGCCAATCACAGCGCTCTATATTGTGGGCCAATCACAGAGCGGGAGTAGCCGATGACGTCAGCGCTGCGGCCGTGAACACAACCAACATGGCGGCGGCGCAGGAACCACGTTGGTTTGAAACGGCTTTGTCATCAACATTGGATTATTTAGACTCCAACGTGCGTAAGTCTGTCTGATATACTTAGCGGCTTCTTATTTTTATCAAACAAAGTAGTGCAATGTCCCAGTACACCTGATATTCACATGTTTTTATACAAAACGACAGAAATCATTGATGTTAGACGCCATTGCTGCCTCCCTCTTTTCCGTTGCTGTGATTACGTCACGTTGTTCGTTACTCTGATTGGTCCTAGCGCTATCCAATTGCGTGCTGACAATTTGAAAGACAACCGTAGATCTCGCCTCACGACTGAGAGCCGTCAATGGTTCGTGGCCAGACTATATATTCACATATATAGGATGGCTTGCCAGGGTAGCACATCCCGCCACGTTCTAAAAAAAAAGCAATTCAGATTAAAAGAACCCAGAGCATCTAAAGCCCTGCAGACCTCTCCTGGTCTCAGAATAGGGTCAGAGGTCAGGGTTCAACAAAGACCCATTTCACATTTACCAAACAACATCCTGTTGATCCCAAAGACTTCTGCGTAAATATTCTGTGGACTGACGAGACTGAAGCAGAACGTTCTGGAAGGAGTGCGTCCCGTTCCATCTGGAGTCAAACCAACACTAAAACATGGTGGTGGTGGCGTGACGGTCTGGGGCTGCTCTGCTGCTTCTGGACTGCTGGAACTGATGGAACCATGAATTTTGTTAGCAGAACATCCTGACCTTTGACCTTAAACAGGTCATTTCTGCGGGAAAACCCTCCAATATGGCTGAATTCAGATGGTTCTACAAAGAAGAGTGGGACAAAGGCTCTCCAAGGGTCAGGTGACCAGTGACCTGTTTGTACTGGTTTATCCAGGCAGGAGCAGTTTGGTACTTTTATAGCTGTAGTGGAGAAATCCCCAGATCCTTAACGGTGTTAACGGCGCTTACATTGAGAACACTGATTTAGGCCAAGGAACAAGTTTTGGACAAAACCTTCTTCTCAGAGGAAACATAAATATTCCAACCTTCTGCAAAAATACACAGAAATAAAAAAGATGTTCTCTTTGGCTGGTTTGTCCCTTCTGAAGCAGCTACCCAGTGGGAATGTCAAGACGTGTACTCTGGTATTTGTACAACACGTGTTTGAGTGTGCATGTTGGCTATTAACCACATTAAAGATGTGGACCATTAAAGAAGACTGGGCTGTAGGGTTGTATTGACTCACTTGTGGCTGCAACAGGTTCTCTAAGAACATTCATGAATAGTAGTGAACACACAAGCTTCAGTACTTCAAGGATTTTATCAAACATACACGTTTGTGTGTTCATGTCTTCGAATGTTTGGAAGGTTTTTAATAAAACAAACTCTGAAACTCTTAAAAGAGAAAGTTTAAAAGTATTTCACTCAAGTTTATCATCATCATCATCACCATCACCACCATCATCACCACCATCATCATCATCATCATCAACACAATCATCACCATCATCATCATCACCATCATCATCAACACAATCATCACCATCATCATCAACACAATCATCACCATCATCATCATCATCATCACCATCATCACCACCACCATCACCACCATCATCATCATCATAATCAACACAATCATCACCATCATCATCATCACCACCATCATCATCATCATCACCACCACCACCATCATCACCATCACCATCATCATCACCACCATCATCATCATCACCATCATCATCATCATCATCATCACCATCATCACCACCACCATCATCAATCTCACCATCATCACCACCACCACCACCACCACCATCATCATCACCACCATCATCATCACCACCATCATCATCACCACCATCATCATCACCATCACCACCACCATCACCATCATCATCACCACCACCACCACCACCATCATCATCATCACCACCATCATCACCATCACCACCATCATCATCATCATCACCACCATCATCATCATCACCACCATCATCATCACCATCATCATCACCACCACCACCATCATCATCACCATCACCATCATCATCATCACCACCATCATCATCACCATCATCATCACCACCATCATCATCACCACCATCATCATCACCACCATCATCATCATCACCATCATCACCATCATCACCACCATCATCACCACCACCATCATCATCACCATCACCATCATCATCACCACCACCACCATCATCACCATCACCACCATCATCATCATCATCACCACCATCATCATCACCACCATCATCATCATCACCATCATCATCACCACCACCACCATCATCATCACCATCATCATCATCATCATCACCACCATCATCACCACCATCATCATCATCATCAACACAATCATCACCATCACCATCATCATCACATCACCATCACCATCATCACCACCATCATCATCATCATCACCATCATCATCATCATCACCACCATCATCATCACCACCATCATCATCATCACCACCATCATCACCACCATCATCATCACCACCATCATCATCATCACCATCATCATCATCATCACCATCATCATCATCCACCATCATCATCATCACCACCACCACCATCATCATCACCATCACCATCATCATCACCACCATCATCATCATCACCATCATCATCATCATCATCATCACCATCATCACCACCACCATCATCATCATCATAATCAACACAATCATCACCATCATCATCATCATCACCACCATCATCATCATCACCACCATCATCATCATAATCAACACAATCATCACCATCATCATCATCACCACCATCATCATCATCACCATCATCATCATCATCACCACCATCATCATCATCACCATCATCATCATCATCACCACCATCATCATCATCATCACCACCATCATCATCATCATCACCACCATCACCATCATCATCATCACCACCATCATCACCACCATCATCATCATCACCACCATCATCATCACCACCATCCATCATCATCACCACCATCATCACCACCATCATCATCACCACCACCACCACCACCATCATCATCACCACCATTACCATCATCACCAACATCACCATCACCATCACCACCATCATCATCATCACCACCATCATCATCACCATCATCATCACCACCACCACCATCACAATCACCATCATCACCACCACCACCATCATCACCATCAAATGTTGCTTTCTGATGCCACTCTGTGCTGTAGCAGACTTGTCGGTGCTGATCCAAGAAATTCTGTGCTTTTTCTGCCCTGAGTACAGAATGCAAGGCATTCATTCCTACCAGAGACCACTGCTAATGTAGTGATTAAACAAGTTTCCCACACCTAAAATTACCATCATATTAGGCAATAAAACCACAATTTCCTAATGATTACTGCCAACCTTCATTATTATTATTTCTAAGTGCTACTGTTGCCTGATACAAATAAAAATAAAAAAATCACATAAAAATACTTTGAAGCGTTGTTTCTCTGTGTATATGTAATTTGGATATCCATGAGTCCACTGAAAGATTGATGACTCATATTGGTGCTAAGTGGTTTTGGACCAATAGAATGCATCAAGTAAAAAAGACAACATATCAGTTACTGACCCTAAAAGTCAACCTCCTGACTCATTCTGACTCCTATTGTACACACACACACACACACACACACACACACACACACACACACACACACACACACACACACACACACACACACACACACAGGTTAAGTCAGGGGTTTGTGGAAAGATCCCAGGGTGAACATTAATTTCTTAATGCATTTTGCATCCCAGGGGGGCTGTCCTCCAGAGCAGGCCACACAGGACCACTCTGCCAACTCTCATAATAGGATTGAGTGACAGTGTAGTGTGTGATGCATAAGGGTGTGTGTGTGTGTGTGTTCTATTAACACCAGTTTCCAGGATTTCTCCTCCTGGTGTTCTCCTCTTGGTTGTTGTGTTTTGATAGTATCAAACTTGTGTTTTGTGTTGCCGGTGGTTCAGGCAGTCCAAAAGAAAATAAAGCCGTCATTAATTAGCGAGGCCGAGTTCCTCCTCGTGGAGGTTTGTTATTGCTATGTCTGAAGCAGGAAAAAGGCAGACACCTAATTGATCGACAGGCTCTCAGGGATTCAGTAACGATAATCAACACCGACACGTTTTCTGCCCTCACCATAACTCATAAACACCCGTGCCGCGGCGTGGGCTGCGTTTACCTGCGAGAGCCAAACAAAAACAACCAGCATGTTCACATTCAGACAGCAGATGAGGTGGAAAATGTCTACTCAGACAAGATTCTGGATAAGTTTGGGTTGAGGACAGAGATAGAAATACTTTTCCAAAGCAGACAGAAAAAATAAATGCCCTCTGGATTCAGTCCGACTTGTTCGGTGTTTATTTTTGGGACGTTCTACCTTTGAAAACATGTCTCATTTTATTCTAATGCCCAAAAAATGCAAATGTGCTGAAATGTTTAATACTTATATTATAAACAGCACCAATGAACTGTTTTCTGGAGCATCTAGCTGTAGACCACTGACTTAAACGTCAGGGTGCTCTTTTTGGTTTCTGGTCTCCGTTTATAGGCCTTCCACACTAGCATTCTGCCTAGATAGGGTAGTGAGTGTTCACATCTGCATAGTCTGGATGCTTTCTGTGTGCAACCGATCGTTTTTTCAGCCCTCTTCCCAAGGCGGTCTGCTCCGGGTTGAACCGCTCCAACACACCCACTGCCGACTGATTGGCCGGCTCAAATTCATACCTACCATTAGGGGGAGCCTCCGATTGGTGGATAGAATCAGCCAGCAGGGAATTCCCGCATGCACGATTCAATATCATTCTGGATAACTTCTGACTGAAGCTGTCTCTCTGAGGAGCACACACACACGCACACACGTCAGCGTCTCCAAAAGCAACACTGCTCACTGCCGCCTTTGTTTAATAAGGAGGACACCACGAACTTCTCTGTGCTCTTTTGCCCCGCCCACATGCTCGGAGATGTGCTCATGACATCACTGATATCTTTGTGCCAATTTTTCACGCCTATTTTGGAGACTGCCTATGTGCTCAATCATGTCCTCATTCCTAAGGATGTGTGTAACCATCTTGTTATGTTCTTCCTGTGTTTATTTTCTATCTCCATTGGTTTTTCTTGCTTTAAGACAGTATTACGATGTTTTATTTACCTTAATTCACTGACGGTTTCAGCGACTCACTGTCGCCATCTTCAGTGTCACGCTGACTTGACGGCGTCACTTCCGCTGTTTATTTGCAGGCAGTAAGGGGCGTTGCGGATACCCAACATGGACAATAAAACAAGGAAGACTACAGACAACAGTAAACAAAGACAAACCAAAACAAAGAACCAGAAAACAAGAAAGAACAGAACCCTACCATACATTAAAGGAATAACAGAAAAAATAAGATATGTAATGTCAAAACATAACATAAACACTCCAATAAAACCATACATGACCGTCAAAAAAGGACTAGTACATCCAAAGGACGCAATAACACAGGAACAAAAATGTGGAGTCATTTACGAAATTCCATGCAAACTCTGTAATAAAACATACATATGAGAGACAGGACGACAACTCGACACACGCAAAATGGAACACAAAAAGGAATGTGAAAAAGAAACAAGCCGAAGGCACACCAGAGCAGCCAAAGAGGAAGCAGAAAACACAATAAGGAAATCAGCCATAACAGACCACTGTGCAAGAGAAAACCATATAATGGACTGGGACAGCACACAGATCATAACAACAGAACAACAAAAATACAGACGATGGATAAAAGAAGCAATCGAGATAAGGAGACGTGGACCC
>SSNS01000357.1:71937-135888 GCA_006937985.1 Aphyosemion australe
AGAAAAAATAAATGCCCTCTGGATTCAATACGACTTGTTGGGTGTTTATTTTTGGGACGTTCTACCTTTGAAAACATGTCTCATTTTACTCTAATGCCCAAAAAATGCAAATGTGCTGAAATGTTTAATACTTATATTATAAACAGCACCAATGAACTGTTTTCTGGAGCATCTAGCTGTAGACCACTGACTTAAACGTCAGGGTGCTCTTTTTGGTTTCTGGTCTCCGTTTATAGGCCTTCCACACTAGCATTCTGCCTAGATAGGGTAGTGAGTGTTCACATCTGCATAGTCTGGATGCTTTCTGTGCGCAACCGATCGTTTTTTCAGCCCTCTTCCCAAGGCGGTCTGCTCCGGGTTGAACCGTCAAGTCGGCGTGACTCTGAAGATGGCGACAGTGAGTCGCCGAAACCGTCAGTGAATTAAGGTAAATAAAACATCGTAATACTGTGTTAAAGCAAGAAAAACCAATGGAGATGTGTGTAACCAACCTGACCAGGCTGTAAACAATAGCCAACAAAGTGCTGTTGCTGGGATGGAAACCATCAATGTAACTGGGGCCCGCCTGTTCACACTTTTCATGACTGTAAACTATCCTGGTATTTTGATATTTGAAGATGACAACACTGTTGTTTATTTGATCAACAATGACAAATCCGTTAATAGGAGCGAGCTGAGTGGTGATCAACTTTCAGCTGGAGTGTTATTGTGGTAAACAGATGTTTCACCAGTGAGGCTATCTGATGAGAAGAAAAATGCCAGTCTCAACCATTCTTGACTGGTGGACAGCCTACTGACATCTTTATTAACAGTCTGGTACAGGAACTGGTCTGAGGTTGAGAAGGTTCTGCAAAGAGATCTGCTCAGAGCATGACCATCAGCTGCCTCCCTGTTCCAGGAGACATTTAGATCAGCAGAGAAAGAAAAACCATGACAGACCCTACCAAAATCAACTATCGACCCAAACAGCTTCTTTCCTGAGGCGGTTAGGCTGATAAACTTTGTAATTTGTTCCTACATGGTTTTATTTATTTATAAATGACCAGGTTGTTTACTCAGGTTTTGCTGGCGTGGATGTGTTTGTACTCCCTCCCATCTCTTGTTTAAGTATTTCATTAATAAAATCTCTAACTTTAATGTTGCTTGAAACTGTCCAATGCAGATAATATTTAAACATGCATCTTTTCCCAGGCTTGCCAGTAGCACTAAAGGAGTTAAAAGCTCTAGACAGGAGAACAACAGCCCAATATGGCATCTGTTTAAAAAGCAGAAGGTCGAGGTCTCTGTGGCACAAGTAGGGGGTGATGGTGAAAAAGAACATTTGGGTCACTGGGCAATTACCAACACTCTCCATCACAATAAGTGGAGCCACACATACTTCCCCCTCAATTAATGCATTAGAGGGGTCAGGGGTTATGTAAGCACAGCGCTCTCTGCCAGAGCGGGGCGGAGTGTCGTAATCCAGGAAGTGTAGCGCTCAGACCTGAATGGCTAGCTCTATATGTTTAGCTTAAATAGCAAAAGCGAGGTGAGGAAAGTGCTGCGCTGTGGGACTTTTGGGAGACATTCTCTAAAGAAACAACAGACAGGACAGACTTTGGTTTAAAAATAGAAAAAAGAGACGGTATATCACCCAGGATGACGGGAAATTTGACCCGTTCATCCCGTCAACAATAACAGAAACCTGGGAGTAAATGAAGTTTCGGTTTTTACAGGAGCTCATTTTCCTACATCAACAACAACTCCTGCAGCAAACACAAGCCCCGTCTGTTTATTTATTCTAACGGCATCATGAACGGAGCGTTCTGATGCCGCTCACCTGTCAGGTGGAGGTGTGACACTTATCTGTTCCTCTCTCATTCTCTTTCTGCTCGAGGATTTCAGCTGAGAGGGTTGACAGTTGTTGTGCCACGGGCCAAATTCCACATTCATGCTGAACACACACACACACACACACACACACACACACACACACACACACACACACACACAAACACGCTGCATTAGCTGAAGCTCTCTAGGAAACGTGACTTAACCTCCTCATCTCACCGGTCTGAACAGAGAAGAAAGACTCCAGGGCCTCAGATAAAAACATTTGTCATGCTCTCGGGTTTCAAATGTGTAATTCTGAGCTGCTAACAAATACTTTAATCAGGTTTTTGATTTTACTCTGCTCGTCTCTCTCCCAGACCCAAAGACTCTGTCAAACATGTCGAATGTCAAGTCGGACATCTTTTAACAGAACGCCTAAAACACTTAAAATCTGACATTTTTATCTGTTATAACATTAAAATGACACGGTGTCCAGAACACTTGGCACTTCTAATAGCTGACATTGTTTTTTATTATACTGTATAATAAACCAGTGTAGGGACAGTTGGATGCAACAAAGAAAAAAATACACGTGTATTTATATATCGTTTCCATTGTTTAGTCCACCTATCTGAAATTCAATCTCTCGCATCATAACTTAGGAAATTACCGTAATGATATTTTTCAGACTGAAAAGTGCAACTTATCCTTAAAATTTTGTTTTCTGATGACACAAACCGTGGCAGAGTTAAGCCTAATTTATACTTCTCCGTGAGCTCGAGTGTGGAGTCGCGCACACGGATTGACGGAGGTGTTTTCTCTTCAGACTTCTCCGTCTCCTGGGGAGAGTTGCAAAGCAGTTCCCCTCCAGGACAACAGAGGGCGCAGTGCTTTTCCATTACAGTCACGTATCTGGTCCAAGATAGCGTATTTATTACTGTGTTTACATTGTGTTAATGTACGTATTTGAGACTTTTAAACACAAATTTGTCCCTCATTCTTCTCCACCTCTTCATGAGATCATCACCTCTAAACCCACGTTTCTCCGTCCACCTATAAAACGCTTGCTCCGTATCTTTGTGCTCCTTCAGTTACGGGTGAATGAACGTTCATATTTTCTGACATTTTCCACAAGGCGTTCTTCAATCTGCTCCGTGTCCGCCCGCTAGATATCTTCAGCTCTCTTTATTTTTTCAGAGGGTAATGGCGGTGCTGTTGACGTATTTAAAGGAAGCGGCGTCTTGACCAATCACAAGCTTGCGCTCTCCGTTGCTCTTGGCGGATAGTTTAAAAAAGGGCATGTCTCACCCTCTGCGGAGAGCCCATGCACCGACACAAAATGGCGCTGCGTGTCTGTTACAGCGCAGACGTATAAATTAGGCTTTAGGGTTAATGACACCAAATTCAACAACAAACCCAAATACTTAGTTAATTTAATGTGTCATTGAGCAGGTAGAAAAAACATCACCTTCAAATATTTTTGTGTTCTTTAATTTAATAAAAAAAAATTTCAGGCCCTTGAAAGTTTTTAACTTAATCATTTTGTTTTAAAACAGTTAGACACCACTGACGTCGATGCAAATCTGAACCAAAGTTGACCTTTAGAGTTTTGTTATTGGCATTGTTATTTTGTTATTTATCAACCCCTCTACACATCCGAGAAGGCCTCTGCTCTCCTAAAAATAAACCGTAGGACGTCTGAAAAAAACACCACAAACTCACTTTTATGATTTCTGTTGCAACGCTTCTGCACCAAAGACCTCTTCATTACAGTAACAGAGGAAGTCCACCCTTCATCTGCCGTGTAGTCAAATCTTATCATGCAAATAGTGTTGATCATAGAGGAAAGTTTAGATAGCTGATAAATGTTTTCAAAAGCAAGCGGTGTTGGACTCCATCACCAGCAGTCAATCATTCACCACTAAAACCAGTTAAACCAGCCCTGAAGCACTCAAGATTTCCTTGTATGGGTGTGTGTATTGACAAGGGTAGCTGAAGTCATGTTACATTAAGTTTTAAGTGTGTGTGTGTACGTGTGTGTGTGTGTGTACGTGTGTGTGTGTGTGTGAGAGAGGACGGGTTTTTTCAGAGGCGACACTTTGAAGTCGGGGCAGTTTTCTCTTTGAGGAGGTCTCTCCCTGGTACTCAGCAGCGCTAATCATGCGTGAAGAGAACACGCTGGCTCTGTGGTCGGCCGGGCATCACCACTGATGGCTTCCCTCAGTCTCTGAGCGGGATGGTGGCTGCTTCGATTAGCATGGCCGTGGGCGAACACACTAAAAAGAACGCTTAACAAATAAATAGACAGGGTCAACTCATTCAACTCGCGCTACAAAGGTAGACGAGTTCAAGGAAACTGAATTTTACGAGTAAATTTTTTGGCTTTCCCAGCGAATAGAAGAGCTCAGCTGCAGATCATGGGGAGGGATAGTTAAATTACGCACATGGTGCACATGCTTGGATCAGGTTTTCAGTTTAGTTTCCCCCCCTCATGGTGTGCTGTTGGTCTGGGACTGGTTTTATGGTTTTGACTCTGCAACATTGATTAAAGCGGGTCTATACTGGATAAAAGACACCAATGCCACGTGCTCTACATCTAGAGAGAGCTAGCTAGCCATCAGAGAGCACAAGAGAAAACATTCAGCAGCTTTTCTGCATCAGATTTGATCTACTTTGTTTAAATTTTAAAGGTATCATGAAGATATCAAACAACATTCATGTTTAATGTCTGAATCAGTTCCAAGGTATTTCTTCCTCTTTCCTTTGCAAAAACCATCTTTACAAAAACTCAGATTATATTTTATTCTACTGATGTTCAGCGTAAGGCCTATTGTAATTGCTCTGTTTATTGTTTTTTTTCTTACGCGACTTTGAAGGGCTTTTGGTAGGTTTTAAAATATTCAAAGTCACAATTTTTTGCGCAAACGTAGATCGTGCGTGAAAATATTTGTGCATATAGTAGCTGCTTCTCTAATTATTGCCACTTTTTATATGAATTATTTTATCATGAGTATATCATTACGTCCTATATTTGCTTATCTCTTATTTTTTATCTTTCTTTTTGCACCAAGTACCCGAGCAATTTCCTAATGTTGTGATTTCGCACACATATGGCAATAAAACCCTTCTGATTCTGATCTGATTCTGATTTTAAACAAACTGACACAAGATTGGTTTGTGATGTTTGTCAATTTTTAAGATATTGTAGAACTTGAAAGCTGAATTTCATCAAGCACGATGTCTGCCTCATTAGTGGTACAAAGGGCCTGCCCACCATGAGCTTGTCGTAATTTATTCTGTACAGAACATCACAACAAGCAACATGTGTCCACTAGGCCAGCAATAACAGCAAAACACTTCATCAAAGATTCAAAGGCCTGTCTGTCACAGCAGCAGCAGCAGTGAACAATACACAAAAATACACCGAGTGGATGTCGCTGGCACCACTACAATGAATCATTCACTCCAGCAACACAATATGCAACGTGACACGCTGAACAATGTTGTATTAATGTGGTACTCATGCCAATAACAAGACAGGTAAGAACATCAAGCAATGACAGTGCCTATTAGGATAAAGGTGTCACAATATCACGTTGGTGCAGACAGCGCGTGTCATTGATGTCTTGCTTTGTTAATAGAGTTTATGCCATGGACCTCTGGTTTGATGCTTCCTGACTTTCCATCCAGCTGAATACTTCCAGGTTGCGGTACGGTTTGTATTTTCTATTGCGTTTTAAGCGATCATTGCAGGACCTGCCAAGGATGACGGTCAACAGGATAATCCAGACCATAATTAAGACGCCACATTCAAATAAAGACAAAGGTTTTAAATAGAATGTGTCCACCTCATTAATTATGAAGGTGAGTTAACTAACTTGGCCTGCTAACTGATAAACATGCTAGCTCTTTACTAGCCAAAGTTAGTAGTGTTAAAGCAACACTAAGAGTGTTATCAGAGAGATGGGTTAACATCATTTTGTTTCTTAAACAATAACTCTGCTGTTAGCATTACTTCCTCACTGTGCTAGTAAAGAGCTAGCATGTATCATTTAGCAACCCAAGGCAGACGCGTGTTAGCTTACCTTCATAGTTATGAATGACACATACAATTTAAAACCTTTGTCTTTATTTGATTGTGGTGTGTTAGATGTGGTCTAGATAATCACGTGGACATTGTAGATCGTTATCCTCAGCAGGTCCTGCAGTGATAGCGTACAAAGGCCATGGAGGACATTAGCATCACTGTGACCTGGAAGTTATTCAGCTAGCTAAAAAGTCAGGAAGTGTCAAACCAGGGTGTTCGTGATGCGTCATTTTGAATCGTAGGATGGCCAAGGAAGGTTCCGTCTTTCTCACCTCTGATTGGCTGGAAGGGCTCTCCTACGATTGGCTATTTCATGTAACAGCAGAACGTCTTCCCTCGCTGCAGGGTTTTTGTGTCTGCAGCCAGATCTTGAGGAGTTTTTTTGAAGAACATGTGAACTTAGCTCTATAATAACATTCTGTCCTGTTTTACAACAACCCAGCTTCAATTTCTCTTATAAAAGAGCCTGAAAAACATCAAATGTGAACTTGTAATAAATCATGTTGCATTTATCACACTGTTGGATTGACTTTATATCAGTCAGCTCTCAAGCATGGGGTTATCTTATTACTATAGGCTATCTTATGTCTTCACTTTCATAGGTTAAGGCTGTTTGCAAGTTAGAACACATCTCATCATCTGTTTAAATGTGTACCATTTAATTGGAATTTAATTCAAAGCTGATTATGATTTAGACCTATTTTCACCAGTTTTCATTATTCTAGAAGAAAACAGAGCTGCTGCACACAGCTGGGCACAATAGGGCAGTTTTATTATTTTTCATACCCGGGTAAGGCACACACAGCATGTACTCCACTAACCTCAATGCTTGAGAGCAACAGATATAAAGTAAATCCAACAGTGTGATAAATGCAAAAAGATATATTATAAGTTCACATTTGACGTTTTTCAGTTTTTTTAGTAAAAGGAACAGAAAAAAACTTTTTCAAAACAGAACAAAATGGTTATATCGCTAAATTTGCATTTTCTTTAAAGAACTCCCCAAAACAGCTGTTCTGTTAGCGAGGGAAGACGGTTTGCTGCTAAATGAAATAGCCAATCGTGGGAGAGAAAGGCGGGATCTTCCTGGGCCATCCTACGATTCCAAATCACGCGTTCGTGACATATAGCCCATTTCATGCTTGCTTAGTATGAGGATTGCTGAAAACACACTGACTCTAGTCAGTGTCTTGATGCAATCTGCTGGGTTCCTTATATAAGAAACGTTTGTACTGATTGGCTTAATGAACTGAACTGCATTAGAATGTTTACTTTGTGAAGAGCCTTGAGACGACGCTTGTCGTGATTTGGCGCTATAGAAATAAACTGAATTGAATTGATCAGAAAGACCAGGGTTTAAATCATGGGGGAGCTAGGGGGAGCCTGGTTCCCCCAGAAGCCCCCAACTGACACCCCCCCCCCCCCCATATGCCGCTACAATGAATGTGATCGGACAGACGTGTGACATTTTGAAGTTTCTACATTTGTAAGATGCCCGATAAACCCTGATGCAAACTGGAGTTTCTGGTGAGATCATGCTATGTACGGCAAAAGCATTGATGCATGAACAGACAATGCATTCCACATGCAGATGTAGATATTCAGAAGTGTGACTAATCGGGATGTACGAAAATATTGATAAACTGGAATATTTAAAAGCAGTGTAGCGACTCACGATCTTTACTCAAGACAAAAACAATGCGAGGTGATCCGTATGCCACACAGAAACACAACACAGCACAACAATGGCGGTGATCTTGAACATTCTGCTAAGTCTTTGGCTATTTGTCAGACTCTGAAGCAGAAATCTACTGCAGGCAGAAAGCTCTGGAACAACCAGTGACTCCACCCCCTAGCCAATCAATGGCCGACTGATGCTCATGTCGCATTTTGGGACCGGGTCAGAACACTATGAACCACAACGAAGCAGGTACTGAAATGTTGGGGGAAACGTACAGAACCGTGCTGTTGAAAAAGGCTGTCAAACCAAACCGCACCGACCCAAGTCACGCCGAGTAGGGCTGTAGGACAAGGGCCAAATGAGTGATCAAGAATCATGTCCTCCTAGGTCAGTTAGGAGTCCCTGTTAGGTAAAGAATACTGAAGCAGGAGGCAAAACTACTTTGTACCACCAGTCGCCATGACTGTAGGCAGTTCAACCACAGCCAGCGTTCATGTTATTAAAGACAAGATTCACCAGCATTTATCAAACAATACCAATTCAGTCTGGAATTGTTACCAATCCACTCCGGAATGAGACTGTTGGACGAGCTGGGGACAAACCAGAAGAGAATTGAAGGTCTAAGGGAAAGGCAGGAGGAGGAAACGGGGGAGAAGGGGAGTTTTGGGAGTGAGGGGAGGCACAGACAGTTGAGTCATATTTCAGGCCTGATTGGAACTGACAAAGTGTTATTGGAGGACTCGGTCCCCACAGCATTGTTTGCTTTGGAAAGTCAGGGCCAGATTTATTATGACTGAAAAACATTAGAGAGATCGGAAGTGGGAACAGCTCAGGGAGCACGGCACGTCCATCTGCTCACAGAGGAAAGGACCTTTAGAGGGCTCACGTGGAGATCTATTAGTCCACCCATAAAGAGAGTGGTGACGAAACATTAAAACAATACAAGGAATTTTCCCAGTTTAAACCACGCCAGCACCCCAAGTGTGCAGTTTTTCCGTTCCTTTGTCTCCTGGAGAAAGATGATGCCTTTCGGTTTGTGCTACGACCATTTGGGCTGATGGACATGGATACGGTCTACAGGTTAAGAACATACTTTTCAGAGCATGCAGAAAACTTCTATAGCAAGATTGTAATGTTTTATCGCGGTTGCAGCATATCCGGGTTTCCACAACCACAGCATGGAGCGTTTTTCATTGGTCAGGATTGATCTCATGCCTCAGCCTCCATTAATCTAGTGGAGCATGGTCAACTTCTATTTGATCTTCTCCAGAGTTATATGGGACAAGATTACGGAAAAGTGAACTTTACTGATTTCGTTACTGTAATTAAAATGGTTGAAGGCTGCAGGGATGGAAACCACCAACATGTGTGGTTTGGTACAGATCAAGACGTAACCTCCTCCTATCCAGGAGGTGTCTGTTTTACTGCTGGTTTTAAATGCTGTGAAATAATAAAATAATGAAAAGTTAGCCTGTGACTGACCGGCGACCTGTCCAGTGCATCCCCCGTCACTTGCTCGATGTCTGCTGGAGACATGCACCAGCCCCCCCCAGCCGAGGAAGTCTACGATGTAAGAGGCAGGGCATCATGAGTGAACATTAGTCAGACAGATGCTTGAAATCCTTGAAAATGACTTGGAATTTTTAAAAGTGCTTGAAACTGAATGTGTCCTGTACACCCAACCCTCCTAATGTTAGGTACCAAAAAACTCACCTTGAAAGTGTTTGAATCTAATTTAGCGATAAGAATTTGCTGGATAGATCCAACTCACATGACTAACTGGCTATTATGATAAAGTCAGCAGTAAAATGGGCAGAATTTTAAGAGCTATTCTCCATTTTTAGCTCCAATTTGGCCAACTTGACTAGTTTTGTTCATCTTTCCACCTCTTGCTAAATACTGCTTTACATGCCATCTATTAAATATCCTGCACTATTTTCTTCTTTAGTTTAAAAGGTCCCAAGTTTAAACTAACTCAAAATTAGAAGCAGCATTAGTGTAGCAGGTATAAATGTGAGCTGAACTGCCACATGAAAGGTTATAATCCTAATTATAGCTAAACGGATGGTAGCGTAGCCTGAAAAATGTCAAACAGCTCCCCTAAATGTTCGTGTTACTGTACACAGAGCTGTCAGAACCACCGTCTGTTATTGGAAAAGAACGTGTTGTTTGCTCTAGTTCTTCCTGTATAAATAAAGCTTAGAAAAAAAAGTTAACACAGGTATGAAAACAATGGCAGCCGGAGCTGGGCGCTCTCATCCCGGCCGGCCGGCGCTCCAACATGTGTTTTCATAGTTAATGGACAGTATGGAGAGGCAAAGCTGGCTGTATTTGAGTAACCTCCGTCTGACCCCGTCCCCACCAATCCTGTCCTCGCACGCTGGAGCAGCGAGAACCTGAAAATAAAAACAGAAGTGGAGCAGGGGAGGGGGTGTTAAATGAAAGTGGTCTGTGTTGTGTTTGGTTTGGCACAGTTTGTTCACCCAGGTTGAGCCAAAATCAGCTGACTGCACTGGTTCTGTTTAATGCCGGATTGCTAATTGGTGGTCATTAAATTACTGCTTTTAATCAGAGAATCAAACCTCAAACGGAGCAAAAATAGAATAAAATGAGTTGAACTCCAGTCACAAAATGTTGTGATTTGTGTAAATTTGTATTATTTATGGAGTGATTTGTGTCTCCTGCTTATGGAAGCCCATTACCGACAATCTTGATTAAAAAAACATAAAATCTCATAATTATGACTTAACTATATCATAATTATGGGATATCATGTCATTATTATAAGATAGCTAAGTTTTATCTCATAATTATGAGATAGCTAAATCATAATTATAAGATAGTAACTCATAATTAAGAATTAACTATCACATAATAATGAAATATTACCTCATAATTATGAAGCATAATTATGAGATATCTCATAATTAGGAATTAGCTATCTCATAATTATGAGATATGACTCAGCTATCTCATAATATTGAGACAGTATCTCATAATTATGACTTAGCTATCTCATAATATTGAGATATCATCTCAATATTGTAAGACAGCTAAGTGTTATCTCATAAATTTGAGATAGCTAAGTCATAATTACGGGATACGATCTCAATATTATGAGAGGTCATAATTATTGAGTTAAAAATTATTATTATTTTTTATCAGAGTGGCAGGAAGGGGCTTCCATACCAGCTAGCTGCAGCCCAGAGGGAAACGAGCCAGAACCAGTTCTGAGGACCGGGTGAAAGAAAGTTTTCCTGAAAGATCAAACATTAAACGTGATGTCACTTTTTTCTGTTTGAAATATTTTAATGTAAAATCAAATATATTGGTTTAAATTTTTAGAAAATGTGATTCTTTATATGAACATTTTTTATTTGACCACTCATAGAAACAAAAATAGTCATTTGCTGCATTTTTCCACAGTTTAACCATCTGATGCACCTCCTACACAGCAGCTCATCGGGGAACAAACAGCTTCAATCTGCACTATATTTAAACTGGTATTTACATTCATGAGCTGCAGATGGATTCACAATCTCATGGAAGCGAAGAGTCAGACACACAAACAGACAAAGATGCAAAGATCAGAGGATCAGAGAGCAAGTGTGGGAGGAGAAGAGGAAGACTGAGCTGAGGAAAAAGAAAGGGAAAATCGTCTGGCAGACGTGAGCTGTGGCAAAGCTGTTTTAGCAGGAGAGGAATCCAGCAGGTCCCGAGCAGGTGGTGCCAAGAACTGAGCCGCCGGAGAGATGACAGCGAGAGAAAACCAGGAAGAAGGTGAGGTGAAACGAGAAGAAAAGCCATCAGATTCATTTCTTTTCAGAGTATTTCAAATGTTTTTTTACCCTGACAGCTTAAGGATTCTTTATTTTGGATCATATTTTTATTTTATGTTTACCTTTTCTCTCTCGGTGAAGGTGGGGTGTGATTTACGGGGGGGAAGTTCATGGTCTGATCCTCGGTGCGGGTCAGGGGGTCGTAACGGGGTCAGTGAGGATGTGCTGAGCTGGGAGCGATTAGTTTAATACTATTAGTCATGATACAACACGCTAACAGAGCCAGGTGCTAAAGGGGACAGGACAAGAAAAACACTCTGGAGGTCAGGAAGTAACCACAGACAGGTCCCGACCTGGACAGGAAGTACGACAGGTCAGGGACAGGTCTTTGTCTGGTTCAACCAGTTTCTTCAAGTTTAAGTTGCTTAAATCAGTTTATTTATTCTGTTTGTGATTCATTCAGTAAACAGTTACCTGACTGGGTTGTTTTTGTCTTTCACTGAGGAAACGAGTCCTAACTAAAGGCTGAAGGATCCATGCAGCTGCTGTTTCCGCCTCCGTCTGACCTCTCCAGACTTTACCTTTGCACCGTGCACACTCAGGTTACCTCAGCTTTATCCTGCAGAGACGAACCAGTGAGAGTGAGACAGATCTGCAAACATTTAGCTCCTAAATGAACTCAATCTGGGAATAAAAGGAATTTCAGTGAGCTGGAATAAAGTCCCATCATTCCTTGAGGGAATGGACATCACCCGCCACCTTTCACACCAGTGATTTTAACTAAAATCAACATGTTAGCAAACTGAGTTAAAGTGAAAATTATCTGCAGAAATAATCACGATATCTCTCACGATCTGTTAGCTCTCGCAGCAGGTGAGAGTCTCAGCTTCTACCACTTCAAGTAGTTTTCAGTAAATGTGACAAATATCTAGTTATTTTTGTGTTTTCTATGGTCAGTTGGCTATGGCGGCCATCTTTTGTTGCGTTTACTTCAAAGGTCAGGCAGCTGTAGATGAACAGCCAAGGGAATCTTTCTGAGAGCGTCACTAGAATCCAATCAGTGGTTCACGAGATACTTAGCTAACAGACACACAACAGGTGAAAAGGCCTTTTCTGACCCAGTTCAGCTCCTGCTGTGATTTCTCCACAAAGTCCCACCTGTTGGAACACCTGGCTGTTTAAAGGGGCTCCATAAGGACCTGAAGGTTCACCGGCCAAACCTGGAGCTTCCTTAGCCCGAGCCCCAGGGCCACCCGTCCTTTTGTTCCCAGGACGGCAGCGCTGCTCGGATTCCTCGCTCCGATTCGCAGCTCAGTAAGAGAATACCTCAACTACATGGGGTCCAAACAGTGGTCATGACCGCAAGTGCATGTGAAAGCCTTCACTTGTGTGTGTGTGTTTGTTGATCTGTGTTTTTAATTGAGATAAGACGAGGATGTCCCTGTGCTGCAGCTGACTGGAGCTCAATAGAGCACCTGGATGATTGTTAAACCTGTCCCGACCTTTGACCCCAAACATCTGACCTGTAACTGTAGACCTGGAAATAAAAGAATACAGCAAGGATGCAGCTTCCAACCTGAGGACGCTGTGTGTGTGTGTGTGTGTGTGTGTGTGTGTGCGTAAACACAAGAGCTTTAGGTGTGTGTGGAACCTTGAAAGTCCAAGGCAGCACTTGTTGCTAACGAAGGTAAAACCTCCCGTGTGATTGAACAATGGTACGTTAGCGGTGAGTCGGGGTTCAAACAAAGGGCCCAGGAAGCACGCAGGCCCGCTTGGCAGCTTCAAACATGTGAAGCCAGCTGTGAAGGACATTAGGCTGCGACACCAAAACCGCTGAGAATAACATCGTACTGTAAGTCTGAGACGTCGGCCCTCTGCCGGGCTGCAGCTGTCCCTTTAACAGCGTGCTTATTACTGACTTTATTGTTATTCCTGCCTGATTTCTGAAGGAGACAGCCGAGCTGAGGGAGTAATCCGCCCGTCAGCACTCACATTAATGGCCTAATTGGTCTCTTCGCTTACAGTCAAAACGTAGAAACGCTAAGCCCTCGGAGGCCCTCGCACTTAAATACCCAAGAAATGCACGATGTCGCTGCAGAGTGGAGCGGCCATTCTTCCTCACATCCACATTGTTGTCATTCCTCTATTTTCTTCCTCTTTCTACGGCTCTCCATCATGCTGCGTGTCATTTCTGGCAGCGGCTGCAGAAGGTTTACCCTCCAGGCTTAACGTGTGTTGTCAACCAGAAAGCTAATATTTATACAAGACGTGAGAAGCAGCATTACATATCTGAAAAATGGCTCGCTGGGGATGAAGTTTTTTACTATATAATTACTATTTACCTAATATTTCATCAAAGGGATATTGCTTCACTAGTTCAAGTGTCCTTGGGCCAAATACTGGAGCCTGTGTTGACCCAGTGTGCTCTGAAGGGTGACTCTATGGGTGACGGGGTCATTCAGACTTTTGTGGTCAAGTTAAGACTGGAACTAAAGTGTATGAGTTCCTCTGTTACTAAAACCACAAACTGACTAATAGCTTCAGTTGTTTTGGGGATGATTTCAAAGCAACAATCTCAACAGTTAGAGACTTGTTGGATTGGTACGGCTGACACTTTTGAGGCAGTTTTTTCTAATCTGACCAGGTCACATAAAAGGATGTTATGTAACAGTAAAAAACATGTTAAATCTTTGTATATTATAGTCATGACTATGTCTCGACGTCTCCCAAACGTGTCTCGCATTTCTCACTTTTTGACAAACAGAAACTAAGTTGAGAATAATTTAACACAAAATCCCGGATGACTTAATTTTAAAGGTGTTAAACACTCATTTAATCAATACATGTGCAGTGGTCTCTAGTAGGAATTAAAGCCTTGTAAGTCGTACTCTGGGGAAAAAAGCCCAGAGGCGCCTGTTTCAGTACTGAGAAGTCAGCTGGAGGAGAAACTAGCTTCAGACGACAGGATTTAGGGCCTTACTTCCTGATATGTGGACATCTCTCCTCTGATTGGCTAACAGCAACACGACTCTACCACTGACTCTGTTTGCTCTGCAACGTTGATGTTTTATCTCCACAAATAACACAAGCCTGGAGGAGTTCTGCTGTGTGGTGGCGTTGCTAATGCTAACGGTTAGCTTCTGCTAGCCCAGACGTTCTCTGCTGTTTCCTGGACGCTAAACCAACAACAGCCTTCCCCGTCGTGAGTCAAGATGGGTGAGTCCATGAATGTTAAAGGGGACCTAGAATGTAAACCAACATTTTCCTTGTTGTTGAATAAGACAGCTTGGGTGGTCAACAGCAGCATGCCAGAAAGTCAAAGCCGTGTTTGACCTACTTTTTATGTAAATTAGAAAGTTGAAAAAGGTGAGAGAAAACCTCCTGTTCTGAGAAAGCCTTCCTCAACACGTCACTAGGGGGAGCCACGCCTCCTCAAACCTGCATGTGTCTGAGGCCTTCTGGGGAAACCAACCAATCAGCATGTCCTGGCCGAGTGGGAGGGGCTAACAGTTCTTTTCACTGAAGGCCTGAGTAAGGGGGTTTAGAATGGCCTGTATCAGGGCTCCTGGGACAGATGAAAGCCAAAAAAAATGTTCTTATGCTCAAAGAACTGTTTTAGATTGTTGATTAATTGCATTCTAGGACACCTTTAAGTGACAGTGTGACGTAGATCTGTCAGTATTTTCTAATCCTAGAGTTTCACCGTCTATTTTCTATCAGAAGCTAAAGCAGGAGATAGGTGGAGGAGACTGTTTTCATGTTCAGCCTGCATGAAAAACTCAGAGTGACCCGTTAGAATCAGACCTCCTGAGCTAGTGCTGTCCCAATCATGGGGTTCATAATGTGATTGTATAAAATATCCACATTTTCAACTTCACACCATTCTACAGATACTTGTGCTCATCTTCAGGTCTTGTGATCCAAGTTTGCTGATTTAAAGAGGGGTCCCATAAAACCAGATCAAACTTTTTTTGTGTTATTAGAGCATCATCCTACAGGACCCTGACCCACCTACCTGTGGGTAAAAATACCTTATTGATGGGAAATGCTGAGAGCCAGCAGCCCTGCTGAAGCCAATTCATTTGATTTTCAGGTTACTGAAGTTCAGATCTTTCAAACCAGGAGTGCTGCAGCCATAAATGCTTCACTCCTTTACTGCAGGCAGCTGGGGAGCAGTTTGAGGTGTTAATGCCTCACCTTGGGGCATGTTAGCAGGAGGCTTTTCAGAGGGGAGCCCTGAATGACATCAGAATCCTTCGCTTCAACTCCACAATTTACTGACACTTCTTATTTCGGAACGATTCCCAAATATGCCTCCAGGTTCCCTGTGAGTCCTTGCAGGAAGAGATTCCCCTTGATGGATGATGCAACAAAATTCAGAGTTGATGGAGGTCGCTTTTAGAGCGTGTCTCCATTTCTCTGCCTGTCTGTCGAGACCCTCCAGACAAAAACTTCACCTCCACTTCCCGACTTTTGACTCTTTGTTCAAATTCAAATCAAATTCAAATTCAAATTTTATTTGTCACATACACAGTCATACACAGTATAATATGCAGTGAAATGCTTACACGACCGCCAATGACCTAAAAGAAAATAAAAAACTTGTACGTAAAATAAATAATCAATAAAAGGGAATTACTAAAGAAATAATTTACCTAGTAAAGTTAACTGTACAAGGCATAATAAAATATTGCGAAATATAAAAATAATCCAAGCTCAAAGACGTTTACATATTTAATCTAATGAAGGTTTCACTTCATAATCATTAAAACAGCTTTTTATTAACCCTTGGAGGTCCCTTTAAAAAAAGCCACATTGGGGACCCTTAGCACAAAAAAATGTCCCTGATCAAAAGGTGTAATTAAAATTATATAATATTTCATGAGTCTGATTTTTTACACAGATTTCATCCTTGGCTTCAGCACTCACTAAACAAAATAAAATATGTGTGTGTTTTTTAGATTTAACCTCTTTAATGCCAGGTTTTATAAAAAAAGAAATCGACATTGTAAAAACCACTACTGCCTGCACAAAGAAATTTAATAAGGGACCTCCAAGGGTTAAGAAGAAAATACAAAAAGGTTATTATTAGGGCTGTCAAAATTAGCGCATTTTAATGCGTTAAAGCAAAGCCCCCTTAACGGCATTAATTTTTTTAACGCGTGATTAATGTGCAGGCTTCCGTAGTTTTGTTTTGGCCCTCCTTGCGTTCCATAGTCTGACGTAAATAAGAAGCAGGAACAAGCCATTGGCCAGCGGCATATTTCCTTTGAATCACGTGTAAAAATGTATTAAACCCTCAAGTCAATTTCTTTTTAGGATTTCCACGGCTGGATTTTTAAGATAAAAACAGCGTTTTTAAATCGCGCTGGGACCTACGCCTACCAGGCTTCCAGTATGAGCGTAAAGCCGGCGATGACGTAACCGCTCAGAAAGCGAGTGTAAACAGTGTGTAGAAAGTGACCCGCAGCTCGGTATTTTTCTCTGGATTACGACGAGGCGGATAACCGGACGAGTTCAACCGAACATGATCGGTGGCGAAACGGAGGAGGAGGGTACAGTTTGTTTACTTTTATTGGGTATTTAATTCCTGTGTTCGAAGCGCTGCAACCAACCGAGACCTCTCAGCTGAGGTCTCAGCTGATGAGAGAGCGTTATCATTCTGTCCCGATATAATTCAATAATCTACAGAAAAATAAAAAAATGTGCTGCCCGTTTTGCCGCTGGAAAAAATCCGGGAAAAATTAATTGATAGCTTACCAGAATAACTGTGTGTGTGTGTTTGTCTGTGTGTGTGTTTGTCTGTCTGTGTGTGTGTGTGTGTGTGTGTGGGCCACAGTTAAACAACATCAGCTGATTTGAGTTTGGTCCCTGTTGCATTATTTTTGTCTAAATTCAATGGATTAAGAAAGAAAAAGAAAAAAACAAAACAGAAGTGTTGCCTTATATTTTTGTTAAAAATAATAAGATATATTTAAGTCCTAGTTCTTTATCACACTCCTCCCTTTGTCCTTGTTTTAGTACCACGTGTTGATTTTTTATTAGTCCTTATGGTGGAACCATATAAGGTGTTATTGTGTGGGAGGTAATGCCTAATTGCACTTTTGAATACTTTTTTCTGAGGAGGATACTGGAGTGTATTTATCATGTTTGTTTGGTACAGTTATAATAAACATATTTTCTTAAAAAAGTACATTTGTCCACTCCATAGTTGAAATAAGAAAAATCTGAATAAGAAAAAAAAAGTGCGATTAATCGTAAGTTAACTATGGACACTCGTGCGATTAATTGCAATTAAAACATTTAATCGATTGACAGTCCTAGTTATTATGCATCCGAATGTGCCACTTTTGGAAATAGTGTTGGATGACGTTTGGTACAGGTGTGTCGTACAGCACAGACATGACTGGTTAAAAAAAAACCCTGAGAAATGTTCATGAAAATCTAAGTTTAGGAAATCCACGACAACCCACCACCACCTTCAAATAAAGATGTCAAAGCTTAACATTTATATTTTACATAAAACGCCATGGAAACACAAATAGATAAATGAATATTAAATAATAATAAAAAATCTTCCTCTATCAGTTTTATTTTTTCTATGAGGCTTAATTCCGTGTCCGTGTGTCTGTCTACCTCTCTTGCTTTTTTGCTGTTAGGGTTTGAGGTATGTGGTTATCAGGTAGACTTTAAAATACACTCTGAGGGTTACCATGGTGACCCTGATGAGTCACTGGCAACAGCTTTAACATTTTGCTTCTCTAAACGTATTGTGTGATCTATACATTAAACTGCCCTTTCATCTAGGAGAGATTCAAAAATGATTTTGGAATTTGCGTCTGCACCTTCAAATCATTTTATAACTTTTCTAGCTAGTTTCCATACATTCTGTGTGAAAATCCAGGAGAGGTCAGCTGTGTGTGAACGCAGCTTTCTGTGGCTTAGGCAGCTAAATGAGGAGATTAGAACAACGTGAGGTGCCACAGGTGGGTGCAGTTATTTTATCATTTCCTAAACTTAATTAAATCAGCAACAGATTCAGAACTGATGACTGCAAAAGCAGCGAGTCAGGAGCCGGTGACACCTATCAGGGTGACCATCGACGGGACCGCCTCTATAGAGGTTTAATTTTCAATTTAGCTCTTTTTCCTGCTTCCCTTTAACAAGTCGGGAAATAACACACACACACACACACACACACACACACACACACACACACACACACACACACACACACACACACACACCAGTGCGCAGTCACGATGGGAGGATCAAGGTTGAAGGTTGTGGAGTTGAGGGAGCAGAGCTGAGTTGGCTGTTGAGCCGGGCTGATTGTGTGTGTGTGTGTGTGTTTTCAGGGGGTTTGGGGAGCGCTCATGTGTTAGTGTAACTGAAGCTGTCATCCAGCCCTAGGGTCACCTCCCCAAAGCATGCCGGCTGTCTCTTTTAATAGACTAAACACATATGTCTCCCTGCTGCAGCATACGGGGGGTGGGGGGTGCAGACTGACTTCATAATTAGCTGGTCGGGATTTTTTTAATGGTTAATGGAAATTGACGACAACTTGAGATGTTTCCATTTGGCCACATGTCAGCGTTGGCTTTGCTCTGCAGAAGTTGCAGCCACTTTCACATCTTCTGTCACTGGATGCATCAGAAACAACAATCAGTTCATGACTGAAACCAAGAAAACTTGCCCCCCCTCCCGTGGTTAACACTTTCTACAGCAGAATGAGACCAGCTAGGGAAAACTTCTAACTCCCTCATCGAGAGTCAGACAGGATGTGATGGAGTTAAAGGTAGTAGTCATGTAACTCTAAGGTCACCATCGTCTCACTTATTTCCTATTTATTAAAGGTACCAAACACTTTGGTTCTCCCCCATAATTATAAACACCTCAGTTCTCAATCTGACAGAAAATATGATTATTAGTCACATATTCTACCCAAACCTGGAACCTAAAACTGGAAATGAGTAAACCTAAAAAGTGATCAATATTTTCTTTCTCCTCTATTTAATGGTATTTTTAATTACAGGAACATATTTCAACAGAAAAGGTGAGGGTGGTTTCAGTGAAACAGAGCAGAGGTGTTTTAATTAGATGACTAAAAGGCAGAGTCACACTCAGCAGCACAGTTGTACAACCGTGTCTTGTTATGAGTCTTGCTACATATTTATGGGACCCCAATTCTAATTAACAACTGTATTTAGCAAAACTTCACCTTAAATCTGGTGAAAATATTTAGAATCAATATGAACTTATGAAGTCAAACCTAAAAACTTAAATCTAAAAGTGTAAATGTTGGAATCTAAGTTTAAATGTGGTGGTTTTGAATGAAATATTTAGTCATAAAATCAGATGGTGACTTTATGTTTTTGTCTCCAGAAGAAGCTACACCAGGTCTGGAGTTCTGCCTGGAGGAGCCTTCAGCTGCCAACCACTGAGCATTCTCCTGGTAATAACTCTTTACTTCCTTTAGCATGGAATGTGCTACTACTAGTTCCTAGGTGTGTGTGTGTGTGTGTGTGTGTGTGTGTGTGTGTGCTCTGTCTTCTCAAACCCAGTGAGTCGTGACAGATGGCTGCTCACACTGATCCAGGTTCTGTTGGAGGTTTCTTCCTGTTAAAGCCACATTCCGCAACTTTTACACCTTAAAATAATGTCTTTTGTAAGGTTCTGGTAGCATACTATCATCTATTATGTTCATTTTCAGAGCTGTGATGGTGTTAGGGGGTCCAAAGTCTGTTTACCGCACTATACAGTTTTTCACCTGCGACCCGACACTGGAAGTACTGACTGTGTGTTGCTTTACAGCACTATATGGCAAGCCAAAGGGGTGAAAAAACGCGCGTTTTTTTGCCCCCTTTGGCGCCAAAAGCGTGTTCAAGATGTGTGTTTTGACAGACAACGCACATTTAGAACGCGCGCTTTTTTCACCCCTTTAGCTTGCCATAGTAGTATAACGTAGACCCGCGGTTTAGAGACTTGAGCAATGGCTGATCCACCAAAGAAAGCTAGAAATCAGAGGAATCTAGGAAAAGAAAAGGAGAACATGATAGAGCAAGAGCAAAGACCAGAGTTATTATTGGGCCGTCTTTTCCTCGCTGGAGATGTGTGGAGGTGGAAAAGTTTGTTTTCGTTGTTTTGCCTGACATTAGGAATGTAAACATGCCTCTTATGCCCCAGAGAAAGAGATTTGATTTTACGACAGTGACGTTACGCAGCAAGCCTTGAGAGGGCGACAGAGAGCATATAACTGCAAAGTTCAGGAATGTGGCTTTAAAGGGGAGTTTTCCTCTCCACTGTCGCTACATGCTTGCTTAGTATGGGAATTGCTGAAAAGTCACTGACACAACAAGTCAGTGACTCGAAGCAATCGGCTGGGTTTCCTTATGCAGGAAACGTTTAACTAACTGGAATAATGACCTGAACTCAATTCGATTGTTTACTTTGGGAAGTGCCTTGAGACGACTCATCATGATTTGGCGCTATAGAAATAAACTGAATTGAATTGAAAATGAAAATAACCTACCAAAATAAAAGCTGAGTTCTTTAATCACAGCAAACCGGAAAAATGGGAGATTGCTTCACCCTCCTTTTGTTTTTAGACAGTCTTCAATTTTCCACTTTAGTTTAAAACCACAACTATATACAGGTTTCTATTTGTCTGTGTAATTCTATATATTTATTTTTGATTTTAAACGTTTAGCTGTAACTTCATATATTTAGATTACATATTAAACATTTACGACTAAATTTGTATTTTCAGGTTTAACTGTAAATATGTAGATTTACCCACATATTTAGGTTGTAAATATTTAGATTTAATCAAACATTTAAATAATAGCCCAAATACTTGGATTTCAATCAACATTTTTATATTTGTTTTTAACTATTTGGCTGTTTTTATTTTTTTTTATATATTTATATTTGACTCTAAATATTTAGATTTACCTTCATATATTTATTTGTAATGGAAAATATTTACATGTGATTTTATATAGTTTGATTTTACGTATTTAGACTGTACAACAGAAGATTCAATTTACTGTATCTAAATTAGATTTAAAATGTTTAAATCTACATTCTCACACCTCATTTTTAAAGCAGCATTCCGCAACTTTGCCAAAACGCTCGTTCAAGACGCGCATTTTGGCGGACATAATGTTCGCTTTAGAACACGTGAGTTTTTTCCCCCTTTGGCGTCAAAACGCACGTTCAGGACACGCATTTTGGCGGCCATAACGCGCATTTAGAACGTGCGCTTTTTTTTATCCCTTTGGCTTGCCATATACTTGTGTAAAACGACACCCAGTCAGTACATCCTGCGACTACCCGAAGCTCAAAAACTGTATAGTGCAGTAAACGGACGTGAGACCCCCCAACACTATCACAGGTATGAAAATGAACATAATAGATGATACTATGACGCAAAAACTTTACAAAAAAGCATAATTTTAAGGTGTAAAAGTTGCGGAATGTTGCTTTAATGGTGAGAGGAACTCAAAAGTAGCAGTAGTTTTAAATGAATTACCACTAGCAGCACTTATTTAAATTTCTTTAATAAAAGTTGCATAAATAGGACGGCCTGAGTCTTCTGTAAGCCTGTTTCCTACCATGATGAATTATTCCCTAACCTAAATTCTTTGAGGCGGCTGCTTCGGTTTTCCTGGTAGTGTGACTTTGGACCGTTCACTGTAACGTTCCTCTTTCAGAACTTGGGTCGAGTCTTTAAAGCTGCTCAAAAGTGCCAACAATTTGGGTACCTGTATGAACAATCACACTAACCACTTCTCAACCACAAAGCACATCTCCTCCAGCAATCTGAATTTCCAGCGTGTACAAACGAAAAAAGCTTTTTTTTTTCTTTCTCACAATGAGCCAGAAGCTGGTTAAATGCGTGCAACTGGTCTTTAACTAGTTACTGTACGGAGGCTCAAAACAAATGTCTTTTCTACGGATTGAAAGTTAAGAAACAATCTAGAAAAGGCTCATGTGGAGTCATTGTTCCTAGAACAGGTCAGCTGTAATATCTTCCAACAACTTCACATAAGTAGATGAAAAACATAATTTAAGGCAAGGTTTGTACTGCTTAGTTAGCAGTAATTGTGTTTTTTTAATAAAATACTTATGAAACTGCTGCTTTTAAAGGTCAAAGGTTGCAGTAAAAGAATCAAGGTAAGAAAGGATGTTTTACAAAAAGGAGAAGAGCAGATACCGACTACGTTACAAACGTGTTCCCATCAGTACAAAATAACAAAAAAGTCTTTCACAGAATATTTTTAACAATGTAATTCATAAAGGTGCAACAAAAGTGGGCTACATGTTGTTCTACTAACAGAGCTAGCTTTTCTCTGAGCATGTTTGCAGATGATATATGATAAATACAGGATCCATACCGGGCCCATCAGTCAGCTGTCAGACCCTCTCACCTCTTTAATCAAGATAAAGTGACTCTTTGCTCCATCTGCTGTTAAAATCTGTAGGTCTGTTAAAATCTGTAGGTCTTTGTTATCAAATAGTTCAGAAAAAGGGATCAGCTGCAGCGAGTGGAGGCTAAATATAAGAAGCAGAAAGTTAGCACATGAAGGAGGAGGGGTCAGTGGGATTCGGATGTCGGCTCAGGAACTCCTGGTTTATATTTATTCACTGGTGTGTTGGGGGTGGGGGGATGGGGGGTCCTGGCCCACCTTGGACCCCTCAGTCCCTCCTGAGCCTGGTTTAACCACCACAGCCTACCTGAGTATCGTTGCTGACCATGTCCATCCTTTTCTGACCACATGGACCCATCTTATGATGCTACTTCCAGCAGGATCATGCACCACGTCACAAAGCTCAGATCATCTCTAAGAACAGGGGTAGGGAACCCTGGTCCTGGAGAGCCGCTATCCAGCACGTTTTAGAGGTTTCCCTGCTTCAACACAGTTGATTCACCTGTTCAGCAGCTCATCAGGCTCTGCAGAAGCCTGTTAATCACCTGCTGATTAAAATCAGGTGTGTTGAAGCAGGGAAACCTCTAAAACGTGCTGGATAGCGGCTCTCCAGGACCGGCGTTCCCTACCCCTGTTCTAGAACATGACCATGAGTTCACTAGACTCCAACGACCTCCACAGTCACCAGATCTCAGTCCAGTCCAGAACCTTTGGGATGTGGTGGAACGGGAGATAGAGCTGATGCTGGCATGTCAGGATGGACCAGAACCTCTGAGAAACGTTTTCAACATCATGAGGATTATCAATGGATACGGTGGTCCAGTGGAGAGCTACCATGCTCGCCCTACTGCTGGGTTAATGTCTGAGATGTTTAAAACCCTTTTTAAACGTGGACAGAACATCCAAACATGAACATTTTCACAAAGTGCTGATGCTTTTTTAGCAGGTCAAGTAAAAAACTGAAAATATCAGCGTCTGCGTTCAGCGGGAACTCTTAAGTGATGTAAACTTCTTATCAGCTTTCAGTTCTGACCTAAAGAAATGAGCTTCAGTGATGATACTAAGATAGACGTAAAAGCTACTTCCTGTTTGTCACTGATCAGCATGGATAAACTCTGAGCTGCATGTTGGCTCTGTGATGTTAATAAGGGGCTGATAAGAACTGATAAGAGTTTGGAAACTACCGAAAAACCTACTTTATGCATAACGTAAAGAAGTCAGTACTCAGATGTAACTTGTAATTGAGTATTAGTTAATTCTACATATTTAGGGCCAAGTATACGGAGAAAGGCTTTTTAGAGGGAAAAATAAAAGCAGAAGAGGTCATAGTGGGGGGGCAGCAGAACGCCAGAAGGGGTCCAGAAGTGAGTCCACACTCCGCCCACCACCCACTGCCCTTCAAACAGACCAGCAGTCTCCTCCGATCGCTGCTGCTGGCTGCGGTGTTGAACTTGGCCTTGCCGTCACTCTGCGGTAACCAGACACTCGGCACAGAGGGGCCTGACAGGCCCGGGGAGGAAGGGAGGGGGGGTGCTGGGAGGGCAGGGGCCCGCTGGGACGGAGAGTGCATTTCAAACCCATCAGTGTCAGTTAGTTCACTAAGTGGTGACATAATCACCATCGCCACGGCTGCTCCTCGGGGAGAACCGGTGGGAACTCGGGCCCACCTCCCCCTTCCCTGCTGGTGAGAGGTGGTGGGTGGTTTTACCAAACAGCTGTGCTCCTCTGCTGTTACCTGTTTCTCATGACACACTCCTTTACTAAGAACCAGTGGGTCAATATGAGCTCCAAAACTCAACAACAACTGTGGCTGCATGTAGAAAAACCAAATAAATACACTGTAAAAAACATTCTGGATGTTTATCTAAAATTAATCAGTCAGTGTGACAAACTAAGTCAAGGGTCGAGTCTTTGAGGTGCAACTCCAGACTCTTGTGAGCCTGCTTGTGGAGCGTAACGGGGATCAAAGTCGTTGTCGGCGATCCGCTCGTGGAGGAGGGCAGACGTGAGTCGAGGAGAGGTCAGAGTCGGGGTGTGCGTGGTCTTTGAGGAGCAGTGGTGGAGAAGGAGCGAGCACACTAGCCGCCGGTAGCCACCGGCTAACAGAGGTAGACTGGAGCGTGATGTCAGTGGGAGGTTGAGGGGAAAAAGAACTGGAGTCTGCATGTTTGATGAAGAACTTTGGGAACTGATGCTTTGGGCACGAATCAGGAGCTCTAGCATGAGGAAACGATGACTGAGCGAACTAGAGGTGCGTGACGGAGTCATCTACAGTCAGGACCATAAATACTGGGACATTGACACCATTCTAACATTTTTGGGTCTATCCACCATCACAACGGATTTGAAATGAAACAAACACAATGTTCTATAACTGCAGACTGTCAGCTTTAATGTGAGGGTGTTTACATCCAAATCAGGTGAACGGTGTAGGAATTACAACAGTCTGTGCCTCCCGCTTGTTAAGGGAGCAAAAGTAATGGGACAGACAAAATCATAAATCAAACCTTCACTTTTTAATACTTGGTTGCAAATCCTTTGAGGTTGATTCCAGCCTGAAGTCTTGAACGTATAGACATCACCATACCTGGGTTTCATCCCTGGTGATGCTCTGCCAGGCCTCTACTGCAACTGTCTTCACTTCCTGCTTGATCTTGGGGCAGTCTGCAGTTATAGCACATCGTGTTTGTGTAATTTCAAATCCACTGTGGTGGTGTACAGAGCCAAAAATGTTAGACTTATGTTGATGTCCCAATATTTATGGACCTGACTGTAGCTGTTGGAGGTTGGGTTCCATCCAATAGCGGGCTGGGAGCTCGTTGAGAGCAGCGGGCGAGAATTGGACGCGATGAGGTCCTGACAACTCTAGTCTTTGAGGGACAAGTCTGAGTCAAGTCTTACATCTTTGAGAGTCTTAAAAGGGCAAGTCCAAGTCAAGTCCCAGGTCTTTGAGGTGAATATCCAAGTCTTTGAGGGACAAGCCTGATTTTTTATCTTTGAGATCTTTGAGGTGTTCATTCCAGGGAGGAAAAAGACTTCTCTTAACAAAAATAATGTGAGTTTTCACGAGAGACTAGACGGTGAGTTCAAACATTTTTTTAATGTTTTGAACCAAGACAGAGAGTACAGGAAGTAATAAAGGCATCGACCCCAAGTTTCCACCAAATGTGTAAGCATCACATGATGTCTTCGAAGCGTAATACGCAGCTAAAAACCGCCATCATAGTCGATAAGTGGGTTCCCACTGGCTGAAAAACACAACGTTGAGTCGCTCTGCTAAAGTTACGCTTCAGGTCTATTTTTCATGTGCTACACTTCCACAACGGGTCAAGCTCGGCAGTTCAGACTGGGCCAAACTGGAGGTCAAACATGGGAGTGTAAAGCATCCGGTCAGGGCCTACGGTCCAAAACAACGAAGAGGGTGGAAAAGAGGTGAAGAAGTGTGTGAAGCAGGTTGGAATGGGTGGAGAAAAGTGTCAGGTGTGATAAAAGGGTTTCAGGTGTAGAAGACAGTAGTGAGAGCAGCCATGTTGTCTGGTTTAGAGACAGCATCCATGAGGACAAGACAGGAGGCAGAACTGGAGGTTGCAGAGCTCAAGATGTTGAGGTTCTTTTTGGAAGTGATGAGGATGAATAGGACCAGGAATGAGTCCATCAGAGGGACATGTTAGATGTTTTAGAGATAGTCAGAGAGGACAGACTGAGATGGTTGGGACATGTCCAGAGGAGAGACGATGATGACATGGGTAGAAGGATGCTGAGGGTAGAGCCACCAGGTAGGAGGCTGAGAGGGAGACCAACAAGAAGATTTATGGATGTGGTGAAAGAGAACATCAACCTGTATTTAAATAGCACCTTCTGGTCTTAAAGCCCCCCCAAGGTGCTTTACAACACAACAGTCATTCACCCATGCATGCAGTCAAACGCTATTCTCACGTTAGCTTGTGAGAGGGTAGAGGATGCAGAAGACGGGACTAAATGGAGACAGATGATTGGTTGTGGAGATGCCTGAAGCAGTGGTGTAGTCTACGTGATACGCAGGTATACGCCGTATTACCACCAGAAAGGCTGAAGAATTTCCATATAACCACTTAAAAGTGGCCAATGATACATAACGTGCAGCGTGGGTTGCGGGGGCTCGCCGACAGGCTCACAAGGACTGACGGAGTCCACTTTTCTAAACATCCATCGAACGAGACGAAGAATGCATGCTTGTGATTGGTCGATTTTGCTAGGTTTTGTTCCCAGAGACTGCCCACTAACACAGCGCACTGCTAATCTGGTGTTTTCTGTCGTTTGTGTCTTTTATTCGTGTCTGACGCTGCTGCGAGTGCTGGAGAGCTGCTGCGGAGCGCATCACCCGTGCTCCGGTGATTTCACCTCACCCGCGCAGCACGCACTCTGCTATTTTTCAGCTAGTAGATTAATTTGAACTGCTTACCGTAGTTTTAAAGTAACTTATGAGGTGTAAAAGAGTAAGAAGCCAGGAAATAGTTTTTTTCTGGTGGATGGAGAGGAGAAGCAGAGACAGACAGGACAGGAAAATATTCAAATAAAAACAAGAAAACTAAACAAAGTTGTCGAAAAGGAAAATGCTGGTAGATTTATCCCACTACACCTTTCTACCTTCATAAAGAAATAATTCCTAAGCATGTGATATTTATATATTTGATACAATTCAGATCACCTTCAACGGTCTGTCCCGCATCCAGGGCCGTATCAGGGCATTTTGGAGGCCGCGACAACTGGGCTCAGTATACCCACTACAAATATGTAGACTACACCACTGGCCTGAAGGGACAAGCCCAGAGAGGAAAGATAAATGGGTTCAAATGTTATTCAGTATTTGAAGTTAAACGGGGTTTAAGAAGTTTGATTTAGAGGTGATAGCACAAACACGTCCAAATGAAGTCGCTCTTAAGCAGCAATATGTGGCACTGCGCTTACCGCCGCTTTACTTCCTGTTTCAACCACATGAATGGTGAGGAAACTACCAGGCCTTTCACAGGAAGACAACAAGCTCGATCCAGATGACAGGCACATCTTCTCACAGCCAAGCTGACAGTGGTGCTGTTCTTCACATGTGGACCTACTCGTTTCCATTTCAGAGGGTGAGGAGGAGTGACACTCGCTCCTTCCTCTGAAGGTTTCGGCTCACCTCCGCTCTCTTCCATGAATTTTGACAATAATGAGTCACCTTGATTTCTAAAAGATTTTCAGCTGAAAAGTACACCTTTTGCTCAGATTTCTGAGTGCTGCTTTGCTGAGTAAAGCTCTGCCCGAGGTCTTCTGGTTCAGGTGAAACAGATGGAACTGTGAGAACTCTGAGTCACCAGAATTTACGCTTTTTTTCTTTGGTAAATCAGGGTGAAAAAAGTGAGTGAAATGTGTTCAAAGCTTAAACATTCAACAATCAACTTTATATGGCTGCAGAATCTAGAGAAAACAGCCTTCAAATCAACATTTTACCACTTAATGTAAGTAAAAAAGATTTTCATTGTAAGTTTAGCTTAAAGGTTGTTTGTATTTAACTAAAACCTACAGGTGCTGGTCATAAAATTAGAATATGACAAAGTTGATTTATTTCAGTAAATCCATTAAAAAAGTGAAACTTATATATTGGATTCATGCATTACACACAGACTGATGTATTTCAAATGTTTATTTCTATTATTTTGATGATTATAACTGATGACTGATGAAAATCCCAAATTCAGTTTCTCAGAACATTTGAATATTGTGAAAAGGATCTATGTTGAAGACCCCTGGTGCCACACTCTAATCAGCTAATGAACTCAAAACACCTGCAAAAGCCTTTAAATGGTCTCTCAGTCTAGTTCTGTAGGCTACACAATCATGGGGAAGACTGCTGACTTGACAGTCGTCCAAAAGACGACCATTGACACCTTGCTCAAGGAGGGCAAGACACAAAAGGTCGTTGCTAAAGAGGCTGGCTCATCACAGAGCTCTGTGTCCAAGCACATCAATAGAGAGGCAAAGGGAAGGACAAGATGTGGTAGAAAAAAGTCTACAAGCAACAGAGATAACCGCACACTGGAGAGGATGGTGAAACAAAACCCATTCAAAGATGCTTCAAGAACCACCACGCACAGACGTATGCAAGACATGGTTTCAGCTGTCGCAGTCCTAGTGTCAAGCCAGTCTTGACCAAGAGACAGCGTCAGAAGCCTCTCTCCTGGGCTAAAGACAAAAAGGACTGGACTGCTGCTGAGTGGTCCAAAGTTATGTTCTCTGATGAAAGTCAATGTTGCATTTCCTTTGGAGATCAAGGTCCCAGAGTCTGGAGGAAGAGAGGAGAGGCTCAGAATCCACGTTTCAGTAGGCCAACATTTCTAAAATCCTATTTTTGAATTGGTCTGAATTGATATTCTAATATTCTGAGATACTGAATTTGGGACTTTCATTAGTTGTCAGTTAGAATCATCAACATTAAATTAATAAACATTTGAAATACATCAGTCTGTGTGTAATGAATTAACCCTTGGAGGTCCCTTTAAAAAAGCCACATTGTCCTTGATGGAAAGGTATAATTAAAATTAAATAATATTTCATAAGTCTGATTTTTTTTTTTACACAGATTTCATCCTTGGCTTCAGCCCTCACTAAACACAATAATATATGTGTGTGTGTTTTTTAGATTTAACCTCTTTAATGCCAGGTTTTATATATATAAAAAAAGAAATTGACATTGTAAAAAACACTACTGCCTGCACAAAAAAATGTAGTAAGGGACCTCCAAGGGTTAATCTAATATACAAGTTTCACTTTTTTAATGGAATTCCTGAAATAAATCAAGTTTGCCTTGATATTCTAATTTTATGACCAGCACCTGCAGTTCAGAAGGTTCTTAACGTAACAGAACAAACATATTTCTTTTGGGTAGTTTTAGAAACAGGCAGAATGCAGAAGGAAATTTGTACTTATAGTAAATTCATTTGTTCATTCATTCATATGGTTTTTTTATTTGGGGGGGGGGGCAAAAGGCAAGAAAGTTATCAAACATTTTAAAAATTAAAACTGGTTTAGAAAAGGCCTTTGGTAAATATAAAAACTTTCTAATATTTTAGGGTTGATATATTCGGCCACTCAGAATATTTTCAATTCCTGGACTTTTTTGTTTGTTTTGTTTTAATGAGGTTGCAACAATCTTCAGTTTTTCTCCAATGAAAATCGCCAAAATGTTGCATCATTATCCATTCACAACAGGTCCAACCACCAGCTGGTATCTAAGCTGTTGTTGAAGCTGTTGGTAAAAAAAAAAGTCACATTTTATGTTTAAATCACTCCAAATGGGCACATCTGACACTTGTTCAAACTGCAAATACACCATGACATATTTGTGAATGTTGTGTGAATTTTCTTGTCAAAACTAATTATGTCTGCATTCGTTCACAATATAACTTTATTGTATTTCTTCATTTCTTAAAGCCACCTCCCATTTCTCACACTTTTGGAGTAATGGAAACAAAACTGAGAATGATTACATATCTCAGATAAAAACTTTAATTGTTATAATTGGATACATTTTCCTAACTATAAAAATCCAAAAGAGGACAGAGTGTCAGAATTATTCAGATGGACTCAAAATTTCAAAACTGGAAATTAGGAGTTCCACAAGGTTCCATTTTAGGACCATTGCTCTTTAGCTCACACATTAATGGCTTAGGCCGGGTTCACACAACAGGACTTTAAAACTATCAGATGATTTTCTAAAAATGAAACCCCACACGTGGTCATAAAAAATCACGGATATACCAGTTCTGGTCCTACAGTGTGTGGTGTGAGGCCCATCCATCCATCCATTTTCTTCCGCTTACCCAGAGTCGGGTGGTGGGGGCAGCAGCCTAAGGAGGAAGGCCCAGATTTGCCTCTCCCCAGCCACTTGGGCCAGCTCCTCCAGGGGAATCCCAAGGTGTTCCCAGGCCAGCCGAGAGACATAGTCCCTCCAGCGTGTCCTGGGTCTTCCCTTAGGTCTCCTCCCGGTTGGACGTGCCCAGAAAACCTCACCAGGGAGGCGTTCTGGAGGCATCCTGACCAGATGCCCGAGCCACCTCAACGGACTCCACTCAATGGTGTGAGGCCACACGGCAAAAACGACACACTTCACAGGAACCGATTTCACACACAAACATTCCCTAGTCAGACTAGAAATCTCACAAAACTTCTCGAGGTCAAACATGACTCTGGAGTAGGGCTGGGCAATAAACCGAAAAGTTATCATTGCCAAAATGTATGACTCTAACCAACGTAATTTTTCAATGTTGGTAAATTCTGTAATAAAAAAATGAAAAGACATGAGTAGGTTACTGATGTTCATGTCCCTTTAAGAAGCACAGACCAGTGGAGTCCACATCACAGCTAGTCACGTGACTCCACCCCATCCAACATTTAAATATGGAAGCATCAGACTACTTGTTGCTCGTCGCTCTACCTGCCACTTGTGGTAGCTCTCTGATAGGTGTTGCTTGCTGCCTGGGCTGCGGCACACCGCCGTGAGCGGTGATCAGCGAGCTACAAGCAGCTCTTTGTAATATCCATATTTAGAATATAAGAGACTGAATCTTAAATGCTTTGTGTTTGCAGGAAATTTGTTATTTTTCTTTTCTACTTGTTCAGTTTTGCTTGGTTTGTGAATCTTAACAAGTAAAAGTTCTTAGTACTTAATTTGAAGTTTTTAAAGTATAAATTAAAAATAATTGCAATGAACAGATCTGGGGGAACAATACTATCAATAAAACTGGCAGTGGAGCAATGATGCTGCCACAGCCCCATCTACTGGACAACTTTTGTTTTTGCGCATTCATGTAGTTACCGTCCGTTTATCGTTATCAAGGTGAACTCCTAAATATATCGTGATACTGATTTTAGGCCATATCGCCCAGCCCTAGTTTGAAATAAACAATTATGGCGGAGGAGGAGCATGCAGCGTGCTTCAGTCACCCCGCTTTCTGATTGGTTACACATCACATACAACAGGCAACACGCTCATTTGTCCTCGATACCAGTCCAAAACAATCCAACATGTACAATAGTCCTGATTTATGTTTGGAGTGGTCCCAACATCCTTCAGAGATAGCCAGACCACTTGTAACACACCGCACACAGCAGGAATATGTCATAAGATTATTCTTAGAGCACTTGCGGGAATCAGGCGTGTCCTTAAAGCTGCAATAGCAAATCTGCAAAACAAGCTAGCTTTTAAACACAAGTACGGTCATAGAACTCTCACCCCTCCCATCGTCTATCATCCCTAGGCCACGCCCCCCTGATATCAGACCGTGCATTGCCAGAGTAAATGAGAGAGCGCTAAACACCAGTTGCAGTTTTCTATGTCCCTACGGTGTTCTGTTGAAAAATGCGCAAGTGCGTAATGAGTGGAGGACCCAGGTAAATGCGAAAGTGTGGTGGTTAGGTGAGACAGACAACTGAACGGTCCAATCGTTGGTTTCGGCCCGAGCAGTTTTATTGGCTGAGAATTTAAGACAAATGCAAGAGACCCACTTCATTTTTATCTCTACAATCTATTTATAGCTATACTATGTTAGACTGTTGCATGAAAACAAGTTTCAAGCTAGCTTAATTTGCAGATTTGCCATTGTTGCTTTAAGATTGTTGGAAGGGGAGGATTGGGTCAAAATTTGTCACAACAATCTTGCCGTGTGAGCCGTGTCTCACAGGTGTAAGGATGTTTAATGTCAGCGTATGCAGATGATGGCGTTATATGTTCATGCAAAGACTGCACAAAAGGCCACCAAAAAGGCAAAAGGAAGCAGTCTCAGTGTGTTTTACAATCAGGCGTGAGGTTTGCATCGACTTGATTGTCATTTCCCAACAACTCTGACAACCCAGGATATTTAGAAGCTTCAAAATGCTTCAGGACATTTTCTAGACTTTGCACTAAACCTTTTATTGAGATTTGTTGCATTTTTTCTTCTCTTAATGACATTTCTGTGTCAATTCACCATTCAGCACAGCTTTCAGACTGCTTTTAGGCTAATTTGGTGCAGAGTATCCTAAAATGTAGCCACATGTTAAAAGATCTGACACTTATAAGCAGCAGAATGATGTGATTAGATTATAAGTGGGTGGTTTGAAGTTTATCTGTTTCCCTTGTTACCAAACTCATTGATCAGGTGACAAAAACGACTGATATTTATCGAGTACTGCCGGGGCAGCTGTGTTTTTTCTAAGAACATGTGATTGTACGTAGGTGTGACTAACATGCGTACACCTGTAGGCACACAGTCATTCACAGATAAGGATGTGGGAAATTCAGGTCTGTATCTGAGCTGCTCATGCTATTCAGCAGAAAACACACCAGAAAGTATCTCAGTGATTTAATTTCCTTTGAACTTTTTCAAAAGTTTTTTTATTATCTTTCTGTGGCTTCTGTTTCTCAACACCTTAACCTGAGAGTGGCGAGTCCTGCGTCTGATCCTGTTTGTGTCGGCTGTGGTCCCACGCACAGGTCTACTCACCGTTCCACTGCTCAGTCATCTCCGAAGCTCTGGGAATAAAAAAATAAAAGCTTCAGGATGACGCGAGTCTCCAGCAGCCCTCCCTCCCATCGTCCGGCTATCTAACGATGGACAAGACAAAGCAGCTTATCAAACAGGGCCGATAACACTGCAGCCAATTAAGATATGCTCTCTTTCACAGTAAATGTTCTCTATCGGTATCAAAGGGTCAGGAAGAGAGAGGCAAATGAACGGGAGCGGTAAACGAACAAGTCCAGCAACCTTAAGGGAGAAAAAATGATTCAAAATGTTTCAGAGGCGAATCCAACACCAGAGCAGTGAGCACTAGATGGCACTAATGAATGCTAATTATAACGATCAATGCCCAGAAAATAAAATCATTTCAAGTTTCAAGTGATTCTAAGCATCTGTTTTCAAAAAATAAACAAGAAAGCATGAAAACTAAATCATTTGGGGGAATATTGTTCTAAATTTATGTTGATTTGTGATTTTAAAACCTTATTTTTTTTGTTAAAAAATTGGAACAGTTTTTATTTTCACTGTCAAAGGTATTTGTGTCATTTGTTCAGACTTCAAAATAAAGCTGCAACATTTGTTTGAATGTCATATTTTGTGATTTGGTTTCCTTTGGAGCGGCTTAGGCATTATTTGGTTTCAACAAGTCATTTCTGTTTCGTAACGTTTTAAACCACAAGTCACTCATTTCAAAGTAATTTAATGCAACCGAACAGGTTGGAGAGGAATGACTAGAGTAAAAGAGCATGTAAGTTTTTATTTTAAGGCCTTGTTTATTTAAAAACTAAAATATTAAGGGTAATTTCATCCAAATAGGGAAAACCCTTTAAATATATACGTTTAAATAGTGAGATTGAACCTGACAGACTGAGCTCAGGCTCCATGTTTCTGCAGCACAGGAGGGTCCAGACGCATCAGCTGAGTGTGCCATCACACCTGTAGTGCTTATGAAAAGGCCAGAGAGCAGAGCGATAATGGCGGCCTTCGATGGAGGGGTTAGTTATCGTACAGACGGGGGTTTGTTGCCGTCGACCCCCGTCGTGGCCTGTAATCGCCCATCTGAGCTCAGAACAGAGCCGATCTCCCGTTTCCCTTCGGACCTTATCGTAGGCAGGGACTTAATCTGCCGCGGTGATAAGATACACGCCGCTGCATCCAACACTCTCCTGCTGTCAGGGCGTGATGCTGTGATACGTCTACTGTTGCTACTTCACAATGAAACACTGGAAAGTCCCTTATTAATGATCTGAATCCTGCTCGCTGATTCCTGCAGTCATAAAGAAACCAGCAGAGCTGAAATAAAAACAAGTGGAGGGACAGCTTGCCTCGGTGACCGAAGCCGCCGCGGCATCACTGACGGAGGACATTTACCACACTTTGGACTTTTTCTGTCATCAAGCTGATGCCATCGCTTCACTTTCACACACATCGTCTCATTAACAGCTGAGGAGCAGACGTGAAAATAAAGAGCAAAAACATCTGATTTCAAAGATTAGATAAAGCAAGACGGGGGAAAAACGAGGTTTATCTCTGAGCGTACACATCCTTGAGTTCCTCTGAAGGCTGCCTTATAAGGTCACTCTCTCTCTTTGGGCTCTGACTGTGGTTTGGGCCGGCCGCGAGAGCGCCGGACACGAGGAGGAGACGGAGAGATGGAGGGAGATGGTGCTGAGGCGGTTCCTCGCTGCTGGAGGCTGATGCTTCTGCAGCTCTGCAGCAGAAACCGACTGCAGAGGAAACAAGTTTCACAGCAAACAGGTGTGACGTTAGTCAGCTATTAGCACGTTTTTGTTTTTCTTCTGACCGAAAAAAGGCTCTGCTATGTTTCCATAAACTCCACTGATGCATGACAGGAATTTAACTAAAGAAACATATTTCTACGTATTTACAATGACCATCATAACACATTTCAGTCAAGTGAAGGCAACACAACATACAGAATGAATGAAAAACACATTAATATTAACTATTAAGCACAGTATTTATAGTGGCAGTAAGATAAATAAATAAATTCATTAATTAATTAAAATAATAATAATAGAAAAATACTACCAACAATTATTTATATTATATAAAAATGTTACTCTTTTTATTCCCCCCCCCCAGGCCTTGGTACCAGAACAACTAGTTCCTTTTGCTGACCGGGTGTTTCTGTGATGTTTGCACAGACTATAAAGTTGAAAAATGCCTGCAAAGATATAAAAAGTGTTTAAAGTTTCCTGAGCATGAAGTCATTGTGAAGAATCATTTTATCTTGCATAAACAGGATCAAATGTGCAGATCATTTTGTTTAGAGATGAGATCACATTTATAGGTTACAAAGGTCAAAGGTCTGCTTTAAACGTCTTCACCAGCTCAGATAACAGCTGCAGCAGAGGAGACGGCGGTGGAGATGTTCAGCACGACTGCGGCGAAGAAACGTTTCTGTGTTTCGGAACTTTTCAGCCAACTCTGTTAGATTCCTTCTGCTGTTGCAACCAGAGGTCTACGGGGCTCGTTTCCTTGGTGATGCTGCTAAAACGTGATGCTTTTTAGAGTCCGAGTCTCTTTTTATCATCCTGACAGCAAACTGTGACACGTGCCTGCCCAGCTTCCTGTTCGATGAGAAAAACACGAGCGGCGTAATGCCGGGCGTGTCGTGTTTTCGTCCTGCAGACGGATCCGCTCATCGTATTTTTGTTCATTTGCTAAAAAGCTGAAATGAAAGTTTTTCCAACAGTTTTCAACACGAGTGATCAAAACTAAAAATGTAATAAATATGTTTAGACAATTTCAGTTTGAAATTTAAATTTTGGATATTTTCCACAAAAAATTTAAATATCACAATAATATCAAAAACCAAAGTCTGGATGCAAAGATGTCCTACTCGTTAACCAATGGGCTTCTACTGAGCAGAAACTTAAAAAAAATGTGTGTTTATGTTCAGAAATCTTGTTTTATTTACATTTTTTATGTCTGTTCTATTTTAAAGGTGCAAAACCACGGCTGATATCTTCCTCTGGTTTGTCGAACAGTTCGTATCAGCCATCACAAACCTAAATCTGTCCCCCTCTGGTTCTTATTAATAACATTATTTATTTTGGGGCTCAAAATACACACACACACACACACACACACACACACACACACACACACACACACACACACACACGTTATCGGTTCTCAGTCGTGTCTGTCTATTCAGAAGCAGCAGATGCTGCTTGATAAAGCTGCAGAATTGGAGCCCATTCACAGAAACACAAAAAGCAGAGTGTTGTGGGTAAAAATAAAAAAAATGCTGTTAAGTTTGCAGCAGATTTGACGGAAACAGAAGGACGGGCTGGTAACCTGAGAGAGCTGGACCGTCGCCCATCTCTTTATCAGCACCGCTGCAAAGGAAAAACACACAAAATATGTTTACACTGCCCTGATAAGATCCAGCAGTCTGCAGGCATGAACATCTACACTTAGTAAGACCAGGTACACACAGCAGCTCCTCCAGCAGTCAAACACATTCCTCCTGTTTTAGCTGCAGCTTTTCAGCTAGAGTTCACTTCTACCTACTTTTGTAAAGGTTTAGAGCAGCATTTCCACTTTTTTCAAGCATATTTGCTCATCAGATGCCTCTAAACATCGACGTCCTGGATTTGGGCTGATAAGGTCTTTATGAGACGATCGCTGTGTTATCATCTGTGGATTATAATGAGTGATTAAGCTCAGTCAGAGCAGCACCACCAGAGCCATCCCCTTTAATAATTCACCGTATCGATAAACAAGCCGATTCCAGTCACAAGTTGCTCGCTGGGATTCTGATGTAATGCACACAGACACAGCTCTGTGCTGCTACTGTTTGATTTCAGCGCTGCTGCGTGCATGAGAAAAGTGGTGCCCCCGTGGTGAAGCGGGGTCATCCGGGCCGCTCGTAGATAATCGGGTCGCCTAAAAACACCCAGAAAGCAGCAGAAGGAGCTCCCAAGTTCAGAGAAACTCAGGCAGAGTTTCTGCAGAAGTTCACGGGTTTTTTTTCTGTGACTAAACGCATGAGTGAAGAGGTGGTCATGAAAGCACGCACGCACACACACACACACACACACACACACACACACACACACACACACACACACACACACACACACACACACACACACACACACACACACGCTTCTATGAACTCTCCGTGACTAGAAACAGAAAGAAAATGCAGGTCACTTTTTAATTTCATACTGAGAATTAAGTTCAGGGCAGTTTTGAATTTTGTGTTTTTTCTGTTTAAAGTGATTTTTTTTTCTTTTTGCACGTCGCTCTGCTCATATGATGATGTATCAAAAAGGAGGAACGATCACAGTTCTCAGATTAAAAGTTAAATCAAAAACTAAAAGCAGCTCAGAGACCCGAGACAACCACAATCCTGGTGTGAATCAACACCTAGCACACATCTAAACCTGCACCAGAAAAATAAAAAACTGCTAAAATCAAGGTGAGTATTTTCAGGTATTTGAGACTCTTATTGTGAAGTAAGGACCGTACTTCAGACCAACTCAAGTCAGCGTTTGTTTCCTCCTCTAGAACCCAAAGCTTCAATAAAAACAGAATAAATACAAGAATAAAGGAGTTTATTCTCTAAAGAAAAGATTTGAACTTCATTACCTAGTCCCTAATCTTGATGTTTAACATTTACTCTTTGCTTCCCATTTTGATTTTAATTTTGAAATTTCAACTTTATGGTCAAGGATTAAAATCTGGGTGCATCGTGTTTTTGTCCTACAGGCAATAATCAGCATTTTATATATATTAATATATATTTTAGACACACACTTAAAATGTTTTACTTTCTCCTTGAATTTTGATCCTTTTTAAATCATTTTTAAATTTTCCACATTTCAACTTTTAATTCTTAATTTTTTATTTTTGAATTTCCACTTTGACTTTCACCACGACTTTATTCTAAGAACAGCGTTTAATCATTTTCATTTTAACTGATTTCAACATTTTTATTTATTTTATTTTTACTTTTTCACTAAAATTTCAACTTGAATGTCATAATTAAAGTTTTATTCTGAAAAACTGCACACAGACTTTATTTAAACAAAAACCTTCCTCCTTACCTGGCATCAACATGTAAAATTCAATTTCAAAATCAGAATCTTATTTTTGTACCAAATAATAATTGAGTTTTAGTGAGTAAATTCTGACTTTTCCTGTGTTTTATTTTGGCGGTTTCGACCTCCCCACACATTTATTTGCTCCGTGTCTTCCCAGATAAAGCCGAGCTGCAGGAGGGTCTGGCTCTAAATCAGAGCAGCTCGTATATGTTGCTCGTATTTACAGCTGCGATGAAAAATGGCTGCAGACGCTCGTTGGAGGGCAGCACAATTCCTCCACAAGGTCTTCAAAGACAAGTAAGATTATTGTTGATCTTTTGGCCTTTCGTGCTGCTTTTCTCATGACGCAGTTTCAGGCTGCTTGTAAACCCAGGGGTGGAGGGGGTGGGTGTAATAAAAAGATCGTGGCCTGACCACATAAGTTTAGATGAGAAATTTCCCTCCGTATAAATAAATACTTGTATTTTTTCCTGGACCTTGTTATTATTCAGGACAGGCGGTGTACAGTGCACGGTTGTGGAAATGGGAATAATCTCATGCAGCAGATTAAGTGGATTAATTAGGGTTTTATTCATCAGGGTGAATTGGTACCTAAAGAACCCCCCCCCCCCTCCTGCAATGACAAGGATTTTTCACCCTTAATTATCTGGGGTTGTGGGATGTAGTCCTGCAGAAACACCGCTAATCGCCCTGCAGCTGCACGCTCGCTGCGAATCTTCACTATCGACTCCATTTTTTTATTATTTCATTTGCAACTTTGAGAAGAGAAAAAAGTCTTTTTCCTGTTGTCTTGAGAAGAATTCAGGCTGCCCCTGCGTGAAGTCGCATTAGACCACAAGCTGCTATCGCACCATCGAGCCCCTCATCAGGCCCATCTCTTATCTGCTCATCATTTTCCACTTACCCAGCCTTCCTTCTCACACTCTCACTCTCTGTCAATAACCAATAGTTGTAAGAAAACCGCGCACCACACTGTATTTGCAAACACTTGTGCAAGACGCTGGCATGAAAAAAAAAACTAAACAAAAAGGAAGCTGGTGAGACTTTTTTTTAACGGAAACAAGAAATCTGATTTAAAGTTTTATTTATTTTTTGATCCTTTCATTCATTCAAACGTGCTAATAGCATCGTCGTTTGGGGTTTATTTCAAAAGCAGAAGATGTCTGAGTCGCTAAACGATAAAAGATGAACAAACGTAAGATTTCTTTAGGGTTTTCTTGTCCTACAATCTTTAAAAGCTACAAAACGTTGCAGCAAACCCCAATTCTTCAGTAGAAAATAATAAAAAGTCCGGAGTAGTTTATAAAAGTACAGATAGAGGTTGGTTCAGTGGAACCACGTTGTTATAAAGATGAAATATTTGTTTCGTTCTCAGATGTGAAACTGAGCATCGATACTGTACAGGAGAGGGAGGTGGTGGGGGCGGGGCCGGGGAGCTTCTCGCTCCTTTTCTCTTCTCTAGGAAGAAAGGATGAAAGTGAATATTAAAGCCCATTCAGGCCGAGACAAGAGCGGCTCTGAGACACAAACCTTCTCAAGTTCCAGCCTCCCGAGCACAGAAAAGAGAAGCCGAACATCCTCCAGCGGAGAGATAACCAAGTCAGGATGGAGGAGAAGAGGAAGGCGGGGTGGGGGGGGGGTATTCATCCACCAGGTCAGATGTGATGCTCGACTGAAGAAATGTCAGATACACATCTCCGGTCTTTAGTTTCCCTTCAGCTGACTGACGGGCGGCTCTGTGAGGGCCGGCCCGTTCTGCAGCCTCGTGTGTAAAACCTTCGCTCAATTTATGAAATCAACTCTTTTCTGAATACGCTTATCTTGTTTCTATCAAACTTTTTGAAGTCGGTGTGGGTTTGACACGTGAAGGTGTGAAGCTCTAATAAACCCCAAAAGGAAACGACTCAGTAGAGAAAGGCAACCAGAAAGAATCATATCAGAGAAAAACAAAAAAACACCGCATTACTTTGTAAAACCTCCCAGAAACCATGAGAAAACAACAGAGACGAAAGAAAGGTCTGGTGTGTCGGTGACTGGCCCGAATGTCGTTGACCTAAAACGGCGCAGCGTGGGCAGAGTTATAAAAGAAAGCTTCAAAGAGGTTTTAATCTCACATATCAGCTGCATGCGCTGCCCTGCGTGCTTCATCAGCACTGTTTGTTTTGTTTGGATCCCTCGGAGGACGTGCAAAACCAGCTACCCCCTTCGCAGCGCGTGTGGGCTTTGACGTCGCTCACTTCTGAAATGACACCAATTCTCAGGATTCAGAAAAAAACAGCAAGAAAGCAAAATACTGGGGAAAAAATGCTTATTTCAATTCTAATGAAACGACTTTAAACAAGCGCTTTACTTAATGGCGAGATGCGACCTGGTTATCCACTTAAACTTTACTTATCTCAACATTTTCTTCATGTTTATGATATTTAGCGATTTTATTTGAGGCAATAATGCAAAAATTGAGAAAATTGGATCAGAAGTAGTTTTAAATTTACAAAAGACTTGTGCAGAATGATTTTGCAATCAAATAATTTATAGTTTTCTAAATTAAAAAAAATATGATTTCATATTTTTACACATTTAAATATCATGCAATTAAAAAAAGGCATTGTTTGTGTTTGTCTGGCAGCTTGTGCAGTGCAGAGTTAAACCTCTGAAGGACACTTCTGTAATTAAGTGCAACATAAATGACTTCCTCTTCATCACTTTCTCTCTCTTTCTGCTAAAAGTAGGTCACCAGGGATTTCCTGCTGCCTTTCTTTCCAGACAACACCTGGCTGTTGTATTTCCACTTCAGCGTGGAGAAGCAGTCGGTTCGTTTACTTGTGTAGCTGCGACGTTGAGGATAACAAGCTCGAGCGGCTCGTGTTTAACGATACGCGGGGAAATTTAAGACCATCGACGACCTCTGCAGAGAGCAGCCGTCACAGAGAGGAGGACTCAGCTGCAGCTTCGGGCTGAGATTTAAAAAATAAAAAGCAACAGCAGAAAAAAGTCGGGGCATGTTTATTCCTCTAATTTTTCTAATTTAAAGTTTTCTAGAGAGAGATGCGTTCTGAAACAAAACGCCTCCCATCACTGTGTTTCTCTCTCTCTCCCTGCTTAGATTGAATTATTAACAACCCGAGGCTTACCTTTGCATTTCTAATTACAGAAACGTGGCTCTCCAGCTCCGCGGGCGCGCGGTTAGTGTCACTCTGAAGGAGAAATAAAAAGCAGGGAGGCTAATTCCAAAAGTAGGTTATAGAAGAAGCTTCGGCTTTGAACAAATCCAACTAATTGATCACCTCTGGCCTGAAAACGGGACTTTTCTGCTTTTATTTTGAAACATTTTCCCACTTCCACAGTGGAAGCGAGTGCTTGATGGTGTGAGAGCTGACGGCTTTTGATCGACTGATCTTTATTTTTCTCAAGACTTGTTGCAAACACGTCGGATCACCCACAAAGAGGCACGAAGTGCGGTTGAGGGGGAGGGGACTAGGTTTTGTGGCGAGCTAAGCAAAAATAATTCATCTCACACCATCGATGTGGGATCACAGAAAAGTTCTCAGAACAAAAGAGCTGAAGAACCCAAGAGGAAGAACACTCACCTTTGCCCCGGCACTTTCCTCTCTCTCTGCCATTTTCTCTCCCTCCTTCACACACACACACACACACCTGAAGACGGAGCCTTGCAGAGCCAGTCGACAGTCATACTGAGACAACGGCGCTGTAAGATTCAGAGAACGCGCTCTCCTTTTGATTTTCACCCTGATCTCTGAATGATTAATTTTCCGTTTCAGGGGCATCACTGTCGAGGGTTCAAAAGCCTCTCTAAGAATTACAGAGTCACCAATACGGAGAAAGTTCAAGAGGGGCTGCCTCGTGGGACGGCGGGTTGTTTTTTTATTTTCATGAGAGTCGTGACGTAAAAATAAAAGAAAAACAGCCTGTAATAAAGAGGCAGGCAGCAAGGAAACCCACACACCCGCAAGAGTCAGTTGCACCACTTTTCCGACCTCTCTAGATGGAGACGAGGTGACTCTAACAGCTGGTTGTGGTTTTACCCTCCGTCTCCTATGTGCCCCTTAGTGCTGCCTCCGTGGTCATCCCCCCTGACCCCTCCCCCCACGTTGCACAAACAACAGCGGGCCACCGGGCCATTGGCGTCCTGCCTGTCGCACTTAAAACACACCTTTAGCAAAAACCCCACTTCCATGCAAACGTTTCTGAAATATGTCACCTTAGTTTTGAAGTGGTGTTGGTGCAGAGACACCGAAATGCTTCGAGGAAGTCCTTGAAGACACGTTTGTTACCCAGATTTTACTCAGAGGCCTGTTGAGGCCTGTTTTGGGTCTCACGTGATCATTGTGACTAAGAACAAGCTCATTTTCTGCTGGAGTCACTCTCATTCATAACATGAGCAGATTTTCTTCTCACAAGTGTTTTAATCTGAGCTACGTCTCTAACGCCTGCTAAAGTTATCTCATGTTTCCCACACTTTCAGGCTTTGAGACGAATACTAGATGCTCTTGATGATTTTGTCTATGAGTAAAATGAGAACCCCAACCCTTAACCCAACCCACCAACAGTTGAAACTCCATGAGACATTGGGTTAAAAACCTCCAACTCCAGTAAAGTCTAAACTTTCATGACGGTGATTCTAAGAAACCAAAACAAGCAGTTTGTGTCTATCAGGTAACTTTGACACCTGGGGTGTTCAATGGCATTTAGATGCAACCCTGGTCTGTTCTCCCCTGGTAGCACTTTGAGCTGTTGGCTAACTAGAGTTTGGACCTAAACGACCATACTGAGACCAGTTGGAGGAGGTGGTCTTGACTCTACATGGTTTGTTTATATTGTGAACATGATCTAACCTCAATGCGACCCAGTGACCCAAACGCTGCTAGTTTGAGCCCAACGCGCTCCTCTAGCAGGTTTGTGATGCATTCTGGGAGGCAGAAGGGCCCACAAACATAAACATTAATACGTAGACGCCCCATTGGGAGCTGGAGAGCGTAACAGCGTCGCCGCCATATTGGATGGGTCAATGCAGAGTAAGCAACTATGCCTGTTTTTGTGCAGCCAACTATTTAAAACAGATCACATGGGATTACTATTTCTAGCCTACCTGATGAGTTTTTATATTTGAATTATATTGGTATTTTAATGATGTCATACCATGTGTCTGGTTTTTGTGAAAAAGCTTGATAAAACGAGTTTTTTAGTTGGGTAAGCACCTTCCTCAGGGCGAATAGAGACCCATCCAAGATGGCGGCTAGCCACTACTGCAGCTCCAATAGGCAGCGCCAGTCTATGAGGCGTCTATGTATATATGTCTGTGCCCACAAATATCAGTAGCTACCAAGTAGCTCCTAGCTAGCTGAAAATAAAAGGAGGGCTTATGTGAACGATCAACGAGATCAGTTAGACCCCGTTCACACGGCAGTTTGACCCGATTCTCCCCTTCTGAGATCCTTAAGGATGCGGCCGACTTCCGTAACAGCTCTGAAGATAATCTTATCAGATATTTCTGCCGTGTGTGGTGTGTCAAGAGTGCTCTGGTCTGCTTGGAAGCACACCGGGACCGCTCCGATTATAAACTGGGGATATCAAATGTGTTGGATTGTCTTGGTCTGATCTGGAGAACAAACCTGCGTGCTGCATGTTGAATGTGACGTGTAGAGATTTCTCGTCTGAGCGTGGAAGGATCATGTGTGAAATCCGTTCATGTGTAGTTATGCTGTGTGGCTGCACACCACACCCTGTAGGACCAAAACTGTTAAACCCGTGACTATTTTATCATTTCTCATGGTTTAAAAATCATCCGACAGTTTATAAAACCTGCCTTACCTAACCGATGACTAGACTCATCAGCTGTAACTCATGAAAACACTGAGAAGACGTCACAGAACGTAAAGATTTTCATCATCTGTTTCAGATTTTCAACTTTTTGCTACTTGACTTTATTTTACCGACACAGAGACTTATGTTAAACTTTGTTCCTAAAGAAATTGTGTTTCTAAAGTCAGCAAATAGAAGTTGTTGGTGAAAAGAATGGAGGGTGAGGCGATTAAACATATTTCTCTGTTTTCTCACAAAAAACTTCTTTCACACAGAAATGAGATTACAACAACTTTGTCAGGGAAAACTCAAGGTCAAACACACTTCTTCACCCCATTAACTAACCGCTCACTGTCTTTATTCTCCGTATCCTCTCCATCGTTCTGCCTCTCAATTTCAAATCAGGAGTTTAACCTCCAAGCAGATTCCGCTCACGCTACGGCGGCGGACCTGGCCACGCACCATGGGAGAATTACCTCCCATAATTATACCGCAATTATGACGCAGATAAAATCAGCATTATTCTTTAAAAAAGGGAAAAAAGTTTAAATGAGCAGAGGGAGGGAGGGATGGAGCTGGAGCTTTAGAGTCTCGGAGGGGATTGGTGACAGTCCTGAGAAACAAAAGGAGGCAAATGGACAGAAAACCGTCCTAATTAAGGACAGAGAAAAGATGGCATTTCTGCTAATTATAAAAGTGCTGCAGATTCTTAACTGGGCCGAGGTAATTCGCTCTGAGTTCTGTGAATTTTAAAAGTTCAAATATCAAGAAAAAATGTGAATGAGTTTTATATTCCTTTGGCTTGCTGTGTTGGGTGTGACCACTAGGGGCTCTGAGAGCAGCAGAGCCACTCCTGGCTGCAGAAATCAGGCCTGCAACAAACAAACTCAAATCTCTTCCAGCTTCCCTAAAAAACCGTCTCAGAGCTCTTTGGGGATCCAGGTAGTCTCCCCGCAGCTCTCAGTCTGGAGCTGGATAGCAACAGACAGGACATCTGCTCCTCATATCCGTCTGGTGTGTTGCACAAAGTGGACTCTCTCAGCTCCAGCCACGGGCCCAGCGGCTGCATGGCGGGCACAGTTCCCTCTCCAAACACAATTCGGAAAAGGGGACTTGTTTATCCAACCGTCCGGAGCTTGGATCGGAGGCAGATAATGTCTGGATGGGTTTGCGTCTCCTTTCAACGTAGCGCCGCACATCTGTCTCTGAGTTTAAAAGAGGCAGACAAAGTGGGTAAGTGATATACAAACAGGCAGCAGGAGGACTGCACAAGCGTAAATACTCAGGTAGGAGAAGGGTGGTCCAGACCCAAACGGTCCTGGATGAAAAGGAAGGAGAAAGTCCCATTTCTTTAATAAATGCCCATTTTTATTCATGCAGAATCCCCCGTAAGGTTAAAAACATTAACAGTGATATACAACCTTTATATTTCAGATATATAATGGCTGCAGAGTATCTCCCAGCAGGGCCATTACTTATTTCTGAAAGCCCACCTGATTGCAGTCAAACATCCTCCCCTAAAAACACATAAAACAGCTCAATAAAGCACCTTGAGCTCCGATTGGGATCTCACTCATATTCTCTCGTCACCAAGATGAATGCATTTGCAGAGGAAGGATGAGCGAGAGGCCGGGGTTTTAATAAATTCTGCATCATCCTTCTGCCACGGAGCTGAGAACTCACTGACAGCTGCATTTATTTAAGGACAGTTTGATGAATTAATTTGTCTCTTTTTATGATTGTTATTATCTGGAGAAATGCACCGCCGGGGGGGGCATGATGTTCGTGACTGAGGAATGGAACTGTTACAGAAAGAGAATTTTTAAAGTCGTCTCTTTGGAGGTTTTGGGGAGTTTTGTAAAAACAAAACAGATAAGAGAAGACTGAGCAACAGGAAAGGCAGATCAGATTATCGGACAGAGGTCTCACGCATCTAAAGACCTCAAACAAATTCACCAAAGAGAAAAAAAACACAGAGGCTAATCTTAAAGTTTTTTAAGCTCGCCACAGTGAAAAACAAGCAAACCGTTCATAACGCCAGTATCTTCTGCATCTGCACACATTTCAGGCCGGCCTGCAATATCCTTCAGAGGACAAAGTGTGCGAAATGAATCAATAAACTCGAAAGCCCCAGAAATCTCAAATCCATTAGGGCCACGACGAAGCACATATTACTTCAAAATGGAGTTGCATTAAGTGTCAGATGTCTGTGATAAGGCTGCCTTCATTTGGTTTTGCTGTTTTTTTTCCCCTGATGGGACGCATGAGTGGTGTCTCCTTATCACTCATGCCATAAAGTCCTATCTGTGTCTCTTATCGCCCGTCTCTGCACGAGAGAGGAAAAGAGAGTGTGACAGGGAGGGAGAGAATGAAGGACAGAGAGCAGCGGATGATAAACATCGCTGTTCCTGCTGCTGTGGCCACATGCATGTACACCTGTGTGAGTGGACACGGGCGGCGCCTCGCTGCCTTAACAGGCGCGTATCAAACAAGGCCACGGCTCTGACATGCTCTTATCTCCTGCAGCCTCTGGCCGTTGAGCAAACGTGCAGCAGCAGCTCGCCACCAGAAGCTGCAGCAGAAATCAAACTGTTGCAGAGAACGTGGAGGCTCTCTCCTCCTCCGACGGCCTGTTGGGTGTCTGATTAACTTCCACTCAGCTCCTTTTAGCTGAAAATTAAAACCTTTTTTTGACTGCCTCATCACTTTCAGCGTGAGGAACGATGTGATTCTATCAGCGAGGAGAAGAAATGTAAATCCAGGCTTGGTTGCTCTGAAGAGTGTCATAGCTTGCAGATTGTGTGCACGATACGGCGCGTTGACCCCGCTTGATTTAGCGTCACGATACATTCCTGCGCATCGCTCCGCTATGCAAAGCGCCAGCCCTAATCTCGCTCCCTTTAACCTTGCCGTTCTCCATCTCTATCCCCTCTTCCTTGCCTCTCTTGTTCGCCGCCCCTCCTCTCCCAGCGTTTGTTTATCCAGCACTCTCTCCGCTGCCTCTCTGATGAGCGTTTTATCTTGCGGCCCACCTTTTCACACTGCCGCGCTCACAATCACGAGTATCACCCGTAATTATCTTGCCGTATTCCCCCTCCTCGCCCTATCGGCTGCATTCATCTCAGAGCTGGAATTATATGCGTTTCAGCTGGGTGCCGTTGCGCTCCCCCCCTTGCCCCAAGAGGAGGAGGCGGAGGAGGAGGGTTGAGCAGAGCCAGGTTAGGTAAAGACAAATCTAATGCGTCGAAAGTTGGAGATTGTAGACCTGCATCCTGCAGACCCACATCTCAGGTGTAATTACTTTGGTTCACAGCTTCTTTTGTCTCCCATCGACTTTGCATCTGTGTCCTTTCATACTCCGGCACTCCTACACATGATACAGTTGTGCTTCCTGTCAAAGTCTCCTTGACCTTCCTCCTTTTCTGCCATTGTACCAATAAGAAAACCAATTAATGACTTATCCTTCCATCTCAATGTCAAGCCTTTCTCTGAAGTGTAGTATTATGTCTGCTTTTCCGACGTGGCGTTAATTAACTAAACGCTCCTCCATCCGAGTACTCCCGCCGCTCACTCACCCTGCTCCACTCCGGCATTCAGGGCCGCATAATGCCGGCGCGAGGCGGCGCTTTCACACACTCGCTCACAAAACCCGAAACTTCTGAGAGCGACCGAATGCAGAGAGGGGCCGAGGAAAGCAAAAGGAGGGTGTGAAAGGATTTAATGAACAAGATGTCTGAAGGAGAATTCAAGGGAGAGGCCAGATAAGCCTCAGAGTGGGCAGAGAGTCGAGCATCTGGTGGAGACGACAGAGCAGTCAAGGCCCGCACTTCACATTCAAATGGTTAAAGATGATAGTCGGATCATTTGTGGCTCATCATAAACCTTTTCACTGTCAGCTTTTTAAAGGTGGAAACCTCTGGGACGAGCTGTTGTTATTTAAGGATGGATATACTCCGTTTTTATGCTCTGCAGGTTTGAAAGAAATAAAAAAAATGTTTTCTTCAAAATGTGCAGTTTGATCTGGAATAGTATATGCTCAAACGACAGACAACATTTGCAGGATAGAGTGAGAAATTTCTCCATGTGCAACTATTGGAATTCTGAAAAAAACAGGTGAGAAAGCCCCGCCCCCTTTGGAGTTCTACAGCTCAGTCCGTTTAGAGTTTGCAGCTGGACTTATTAGCCTGGCAAGCCATCCTATATATAAATATACAAGCAGTTTGCTAACTGTAGCATGGGAGATGGGTGGTCTCGTAGGGTGCCTTGCATCAAAATCTGCTGCAATGACCCGGTTACTGCGTTCACCAGATATCAAGACAATTTCGATCCGCTCCTCACGTGTTAACCTCTTCCACATGCCAATGGCTGTGAACAAAGAGAAACTTGTAAATAACTCATGAAAGAATAAAGTTACATTAAAATCAAGCACACCACTGTTTTTCTTGTGACATTACCAATAAGTTTGATGTGTCACATGACCCTCTTCCTATTGAAAAAACAAACGTTGGATCCAAGATGGCCGACTTCAAAATGGCCACCATGGTCACCACCCATCTTGAAAAGTTTGGCCCCTCACATATACTAATGTGCCACAGACAGGACGTTAATATCACCAACCATTCCCATTTTATTAAGGTATCCATATAAATGGCCCACCCTGTAGAGTCTGGCCACGGTCCATTGATGGCTCTCAGTCCTGGGGCGGGATCTACGGTCGTCTTTCAAACTGTCTCTGCGTGCTATTGGATAACGAACAACATGACGTACTCACCGCTACGGATGGCAGTCCACCATACACTGTCGAAGAAGATGTAAATACATCCTTTTTCTAAATAAACGTAAGTACCTCTATCTGCTCTCGACTCAAAGGGAAGCCCAAGTCTGAACAGTCCAAAGTTGGAGCCAAAGCCGTTTCAAATGAGCAGTCGCCATTTTTTTTTTCCAGTAACATCCTGCCCACTAAGTGCTTTGTTTGGCCCACCAATCCAATAGAACGCTGTGATTGGACCGCTACGATACCGTGGCCATCTTAGTTATGCTCAGTTGCAGTCATAGATATATAAATCACTAGATGCCTTAACTGGGAGTCGACAGCGTCTATACACGGCGGCCATCTTACCTCAGCCAGCTTATGTTCCGTTCTCAATGGTAGCAGATGGAAGGTGATTGAACAACTTAAACAAAAACACTCTTAACTCGATGAAATATTAACGGATTTACAAGCGGGTTGCATTATTACAAACCTTATAGCACATAGGCTTGATAGGACACACTTTCACATTTTTAAATTAACGGGCCAAATCCGTCATATTTTAGAGCCACATCTCTGGTGTTTAAAACAAACCAAACTGTTTGAAATTTGGTTGAAAATTGAGCAAGTTAGAGTTATTTAAATAGTTCATGCACCATTGACACCAATGTTATGAAAGGGGGCAGCTGTCCGAGGTAAGATGGCCGCCGCGTAAGGACGTTCGTCCAATCGACGAACAGCGCGTGTAAGGCATCTAGTGATATATATGGTATCTATGGTTGCACCCCTATGGATGTCAGTCAACGGGGCAGTCCGCCATTACATTGTGGAAAAACTACATAAAACATAAAACAACATAAAACAATACATAGTTATTCTAAATGAACGCGCAGTGATTGGTCAGCCACAACACTGGCCGAGCTCGCGGAGGTTCCAATGGAGCGTTGCCTAAACTAGCAAAATTATTTTGCTTCGGCAAATGACTGTCTAGATTCTAGGCTAGGATTTTACATGACTACAATGATGTTTAGATGCCTTCTAAATTATTTAAACAATCACGGTTTAGGTTTTATGAATTTTAAAGTTTTCTTTTTCCCATGAAATGCTCAACTCGTGGTAAAAATCGCACACCTAAAATGCGTCACGTCTTTTGCAAACAACTTTCTTAGACAAATTAAACTTTAAATGTGGATATTTTTGTCTTCTCTTGCTGCTGCAGGAATTTTGGTTTTCTCAATCATTCTCCCAGATCATCGTTGTCAGGGAATAAGAGACATGGGTGTGTTACCATGGTGAACCTAATAAGCCACTGGACGAAGAATTAACATTTCTGTTGATCTCGGTCCACTTTTCCAAACATGGCCATTTTGTCTCCACTTTAATTTAATGGTAAATGGTCTGTATTTGTATAGCACAATAGGGTTCTACAGCCCCCCAAGGTGCTTCACAACACAATCAGTCATCCGCCCATTCACACACTGGTGATTGATGAGCTACAGCGTAGCCACAGCTGCCCTGGGGCGCACTGACAGACGCAAGGCCTGCCGAGCACTGGCGCCACCAGTCCTTCCGACCACCACCAGCAGGCAAGGTGGGTTAGGTGTCTTGCCCAAGGACACAACAGCAGCATTCTCTGGCGGGAGCCGGGATCGAACCTGCAACCTTCCAATTACTGAAAAACCCACTCTACCTCCTGAGCTACTTTTGCCCTGTAATCAATAGAAAGTTCACATTCTGACCAAAGCTGCACAATTGAACCCGACCCTTTCTGCTGACCAGTTCCAGCCCGACTTCCACGTACCTAATGGTTTGAACCCGTTTTATGACTGGAACAAAGAAAAATGCACTAATTTAAACATAATTGTGGCCCGAACATGACAAATCCGTGCATAACCCGCTGAAATACACTCAGCCCAACATGATGTCTATCGGTTTCACTGGTCCACATTTCCATACTTCTTTTAATTAGAAATTTGTGCAATGTTGTCCTAAGGGGGAACTATTATAAACATCGTTCCAAAATCCTAATATATGAAATTAGAGCAGCGTGTAGTGTTTTTTTTTTCTTTTTGTGAACTTTTTTGTAATAAATGATAGGCTCACGCAACCAGTGAGGAGCCAGTCATATCTTTTTAATTTTCTAAATGAAACTCACTGCTCCGAAGTTGGATTCAAAACACTAATTAATTTGTATTTGATAATTTGCCCGCTTCCACGGCGTGACATGAGAGCTTTTTCCCATCCTCGTTTTAAACTTTGCACTGCATGCACAAGTTTAATTAAGTGAGAACTCTTCATATTATCAACATCATGAATTGTATGAATTTTTTTGTTATGCGAGTGAAAAAAAAGCCAAAACTGAAGGTCTGAGAGGCCTTTTCTCTTCCTCGTCTCCACTCCCACAATTTCCTGCATAAAAAGGAATTTTTCCGAGTTGAGAGGAGTGATTGCTGGAGGAGGTATACATTTCAAGTTAATTTTGCGTTGACCTTGTAGACGGGATTGTGAAGTAGCATGAATAAAGAGTAATGAAAAAAACTGTTAATGCACCTTCATCTGCCGACACCGAACCGTCTCAATAACGGGCCGAGCGCTGCTCCTCCTCTCCGCTTTCGTACAATCAGACGTTCTACAGACGCCTTTCACGGACCTACATTTGTGCTAAATTGTACTTTAAACAAGATTAATGAGATTTTGGTTTCAGGGGCTAAATTTTAGCCCGTCGCTCCACTGCTGCTGTCTTCATTCCCAACGTTCTGACTTGAACTTCCCTTCTAACAGCTTTTTCCCTGAGATCCCAAACCGGGTCTGTGAGCGGTGAGAAGGATCTCAGACGTTATGAATCAGCTCACCTTTGACCCAGCTCTTAACTGCTGCGGTGGTGTGATGATAAAATGTGTTCATTTTTGGTGTTACTTTCTATTCGAGCTAAAATCACAAATTATTGAATAAAAGTTTAAGAAGACTTTTCTTATTCTTTTGTTGTTTGATCATTTTTAAAGAAACATTCCGCAACTTTTACACCTTAAAATTCTGCTTTTTTGTAAAGTTTTGGCGTCATACTATTATCTATTATGTTAATTTTCATACCTGTGATAGTGTTGGGGGGTCCCACGTCTGTTGACTGCGCTATACACTTTTTGTGTTTCCGGTAGCGCCGGAAGTACTGACTGGGTGTCGTTTTACGGCAGGATATGGCAAGCCAAAGGGATAAAAAAGCGTGTGTTCTAAACGCGCGTTATGTCTGCCAAAATGCGCGTTTTGACGCCAAAGGGGGCAAAAACCCGCGTGTTCTAAAAGCGAACATTATGTCTGCCAAAACGCGCGTCTTGAACGAGCGTTTTGACGGACATAACGCGAGTTTAGGACGTGCATTTTTGTTATCCCTTTGGCTTGCCATAATTGTATAACATAGACTGTAGCAGTGGCAGATTCACCAAAGAAAGCTAGAAATCCCTTATCAGAGGAATCTAGGAAAAGAAAAGAAGAACGTGATAGAGCAAGAGCAAAGACCAGAGTTATTATTGGGCCGTCTTGTCCTCGCTGGAGAGCTCTTTTAGAAAGAACAGCATGAACTACGGACTCTGACCTAGCCATGCTGCTAATGGCTAGGTAAGTAATAAATGATTTCACCAGGGTGATTGTGTTTGGTCGGGCATAAAGTTGTTATACAGTCCTGATAAAACTATTTATTCAATGTGTGGAGGTGGAAAAGTTTGTTTTCGTTGTTTTGCCTGACATTAGGAATGTAAACATGCCTCTTATGCCCCAGAGAGAGATTTAATGTTACGACAGTGACGTTACGCAGCAAGCCTCTAGAGGGCGACAGAGACCTTATAACTGCAAAGTTGCGGAATGCTGCTTTAAGGCTAAAAGGTGCTTTTGGAGCAAAAAGTACAACAAGTGAATGCTGACTCCTACAACATCAGAACTGGTGCATGTAATGCACTTCAGTGTTGGACATTTTGTTTGCAAAGAGGCATGGAATAAAAACTGTTCAGACAAATAAATTATCTATGATTAATTTAGCATGGCAATATGGACTCCTCCCTATTAAGACCTCCCTGTGGCCTCCATGGTTGATTTTAGTCAGGTTGTGGCAAATTTGAAAAAAATCCTTCAGCACAGATACAACCATGACATTGCAACACAAAATATCACAGAATAGATATCACAGAAAATGTTTTTTTTTACCCTTTTAAAACACCTTATTGGGCTTTCACCACACCCTTTAGGTCAACAGCATGCTCCTGCAACATTTCCCCCACATGCATCCTGGGCTGCTCCATGGACTTGCTCAGAGTCAGGATGCAGCTACAAGCCATTACATGCCACTAGCAGGACACCATCAGGATGCAACCTTTATGAGGCGGGTCCTCCATGATGATGCACACGGGGTCCCATGTTATGGAAGCTCCACCCAGGGCCCAACTGGCTGCTACCATGGTGATAAACCAACGCTACTTTGCTTAGGAAGGTTGATGTGTGAGGAACAGAGGTGCACACCCATCAACTCACCCTATAAATGTCTAATTTTAAATATTAATAGTTTTTTATTTTATTTTAAATGCAGTTCTCAAATAAAAATGATGTTTGTTCATTCTGCAGCAAGGTAGGAATTAATCTTTTTGTCCCATTTATTTAGACTAAGTGGGCGTGGCTTAAAACCTGAACTGCAGCTTGCCACTAGGGGGCTTCTCGCTTGTATTAGCTTCAGCTTTATGATTTCTATTGGACCAGATTTTAAATGAGCACCTGTTTAGCTGAACTATTATGAACAATTATTCCACTGGAATGTAAAATAAAACAGAATTACGTGAATTTTTTTACCCTACCAGGCGACGTTTGACAGAACAAAATCACTGAAATCTTCCTGAACGTCTACATTTACAGGAAAATAGTTTTCCTATTTTGTTGTTAGCTTAGCTTCCTTGTTCCTGAGCTTGGAACAAAAACAACCATGTCATTCCCTGAACATCAGCCTTTTCCTGCAGGTCTTTTCCCTGACTGTAAATATCCTCCCGAGGTCGGCCCAACCCCCTCGCTATCTCCAGACCGTATCAACCTGTCCGTCCTCCCTTTCATTAGCTCCGCTATCTGGACAGCACTTCCTCCTTACGTGTTTTGTTCATCTGTCACGGGACAAAAAAACTTGACAAAGTCTCGCCCGGGCCCCGAGCCCAGAAAATCATTTAACGAGTCAATCAGAACAGGAGCCGATCCCCGCGCAGCCATTAGGGAAACCCGAGCAGCCGGCCTGAGCCCCCGTCTCTCACAGCCTCTTTCACCTTTTAGACGCTCTACAAATTGAGCATCATCCTCCGACTCTCAGGCAGCCATTTTGTAAATGACGGATCTGGGAAAGGAAAGGGAGTGGGAACAGACGTGAAAATGATGTCGTTTATGGAGAAGGAGATAGAAATGAAATATCCCTGCTGACTAAAAAGCCCAAACTTCACCGACTGAAAACCGTGATAAAATCCCGTTTCTCCACTTTCACTCGTCCTCTCTTCCTCTTCGATCCCATCACAAGGGAACACTCGGGCCTTTGTTCCCTGAATTGGTTTTCTGATGTTACTTTTCCTTAAATCTGCCTTTCTTTGGGAGCGTGTGATTAAAATCGCCTCCGTCGTTTAGCGCTGATGCCTTTTGTCTCTCTGGTCCCGTTCTGCTGGGAGTCAGAGGGCTTACCACTCTACATCTCACAGGTAGGGGATAATAGGATTTTCCTCTTCATATTCCCAGCGCTGTACGTCTGCATATTTAGAGCTTAAGTACATGCATATGTATAAATTAAGGCTCAAGGCAATAATCGCAGATTTTAATAAGAAGCGGCTCATCATTTTAACTTTTAAGTCTGGGCGGGGACCGGAAAACCAACGGGAATATGAATATTTTTCGTGTCCAAACAGGACTCTGTTTGGTCAAATTACAGAGTAAAATTCACAAAGGCTGAAGCTCGGCTCTCGCTCCGGAAGATCAAACAGAAGTGATTTAGGAACGGCGGTTATACGAGTTACGGTAAACCTGAGAACTGAGAGGAAGGGAAATAAACCAACAAACTAAACACGAAACTCTGCAAGTTCAGATGAATTATTTGAGGTGTTGCTTACGAGGTGGAAAGCTCAGCCCTTCTGCAGATGAGCCTAATTAGTTTTGATGTTTAGCTCCCAAACCTTCCACTTTCGGTTAACGTTTGCTTGTATCTGGTTAGGTGTAAAACCAAAAGGGAAAACCGATGTGGGAGTTTTTCCACCAGAACATCACTAAAAGTCAAAGGTGTTAAAACAAATTTGACTTCTTTGCTGTGTGACCTCATGTGACCTTAAACGTCCCATTAGTTGTGCCTAAATTTCAAATTCAAGAGGTGTGGCATAATTTTTGTTGAATGAAAAAGGTAAAAATATGAAGTCTGCAGTGAATCAGGGTTAGATTCACCTGGAGAAAGTTTCTGTGGGAGGCTGAAGTACAACCAGACCAAGAGCTGCTTCTCAATATTAAGTTGATCTCCCCCTTGTCTGTGATCCATGAACAGGATCTCACGTTGTATCGGGGTTTAGCAGGGGCGGGTCTACCAGGGTGGCAAAGGGTGGTAACTCCCACCCTAAAAAACAACCTTACCGTCCCTGCGGCCTCCCCAGCTGGCGGCAAGAAACTCAGGAAATACTTGTGGGTAATCGGACATTACAGACATGAACGCGACATGTTGGATTACACCAATTACACCTTAAAGACCCACTCCAATGAATATTGTGTTTCTTCTGTTTTTAACATGTTCTTGAGGCATTTTTCTTATGCTACAGGACACATCTATAGAAATTTAAGCTCAAACTTGGATTTCTGAGTATTTCTGCATTCAAATCTCTGTGAATCAGTAGCAGATGAAAAGATTCAGCCTAAAACTGACTGGGTTTGTGACGTAGAAAACCCACTGGGCGGAGCACAAACTGGGTTTGTGACGTAGAAAACCCACTGGGCGGAGCACAAACTGGGTTTGTGACGTAGAAAACCCACTGGGCGGAGCACAAACTCCACTCCGCTAAGCCCCCCAGGGCTTGCACCGCGGACAGTACTGAGGTGAAACGGTCCGTGCTCATCCATGCCCATTCAGAAAACCTGCATTTGGGTTGCATATTCATACATAGACCATTAAATTATGGGATTTGAACTTTTTTACACAACAGGTTTGAAGAAAAACAAAGTCACACCTTTTGGTTTAGCTGAAATTGATCAAATCATCAAACAGCGTAATAAACTTGATGCTTTCTGCGTGACGTGTTCTTGTTGTTGACTCTTCATCTTGATATCTGAACTGTTTTGTTTTGCTTTGCTTTGCTTGCTGCTGTGACACCAGAATTTCACCATTGAGGCACAAAAAAAGAGGCTTGCTATTCTATTTCTGTCCTTTTACGGATGCTGCCAAAACGGATCCCGCCTCTCACCTTTTAACAAAAGTTGTTGATTAAACCAAAACTAGCCACCTGTTATTAACAAAACAACCCCATGTCCCTTCCAACCAAACTTTCCTTTCTCTGCTGTGGTTTCTGATCACACACCGTCCTCCACCTCCACCCACAGCGGAAGCTAAAGAGACGCTGAAGCATCTCCATCCTGCCTCCTCGTCTACCTCTGTTAGGCTGCCACAGGCCTTGATAAATGGTTTGCTTTAATTAATACTTTTACAGTACTTAAAGCAAGGACCTTGCAATTAGCATTGGCCTAAAGAGTGTAATCACCTGAGCTCATCCAGATCCTTATCCCGGGAATGACTGACTGCTGCTAGAGACGGAGCGTGTGTGAGCTTGTGCAGCTGGTTTATTGTCTTAAGGCTCAAACTCACAGCTGACTTTATTATTGGCACTTTAACTTCTACAGGTAACACATTTTATGATGATTTATTAAAATATTGCTTATATATTTTTAAATTTTGTTACAGAATGGGGCAATAATTAGGAAGAATCAGCTGGGTTGAAGCAGAGAAACCTCTAAAATATGCAGGATGGGAGCCCCCATGGACCGGGACACCCTCTGCAGGTGATGTCACTCAAAGTAGGCGGAGTCCATAGAAAGAGTAAGAAAGCCTTTGTGACAAAAAAATCTCTTACCCTGAATCCACGCCACACACTCGCGTGCTTCAGACGCGTCGATCCACACCAGGACAGTCTCAGACGTGGAACGTCTTCTCCGTCGTCCTCGCTGGACTCACGAGATCACAAAATCCCTCGAGACTTCAAAGGTCACGGTTTGTTTATGCCATCTGCCAATAAACCAAAGAAAAGAAGGAGGTCAGGTTTGATTTCTCTGTGTGATGTCATATATAATGTTGGTCTATTTCACTGCCAGGATTAAAAACACACCACTGCACTTCTCAAAAGATGCTGGGAGTAAATAAGACGTTAGGTCACACGTATAGATGTCATCTACATAGATCAGAAATTAACGCATCCCAGAAGCAGCTCGCGGCAAATATAGAACCCAAACCTATCCTTAGCAGCGCAGCGCGCTGCTTCTGGGACACGCCTAAAATGTTCCGGCAGTTTGGATCAACTACATAGGTCAGAGAGGTCTCATGTCCAGACCAGACCTGGAGAAACTCATTCAAGCTTTTATTTCTAGTCGGTTGGACTATTGCAATGGTCTCCTAACTGGCCTTCCCAAAAAAGCTGTGAAGCAACTGCAGCTTGTTCAAAATGCTGCTGCTAGAGTCTCAACAAGAACTAAGAGAATGGAGCACATCACTCCTGTTCTTAGATCCTTACACTGGTTACCAGTAAACTACAGAATAGATTTCAAAGTGCTTCTACTAGTTTATAAACCACTCAATGGCACGGGACCAAAATACATGTCCGATCTCATTCCTGTATACACACCCAATAGGGCTCTGAGATCCCTTGGAAACAGTCTGCTGGTAGAACCATGGGTCAGAACAAAACAAGTAGTTACAATGCTGCTCACATATGGAATCAGCTTCCTCATGACCTCAGATGTGCCCCAACCCTAGTGTTGTTTAAATCTAAACTAAAAACCTTAATGTACTCATCAGCCTTTAAATGAATTGTTTCTTATGTTGCGTCATCTCCACTGCAATCTGCACTGTAACTTTGTCTTTTCCTTTAGCTCTAAACTATAATTCTATCTGTGTGTGTTTTAATTTGTGTTTTTATGTTGTTTTCATATCATGTCCTGATAATTGTAAAGCACATTGAATTGCCTCTGTGTTTGAAATGTGCTCTATAAATAAAGCTGCCTTGCCTTAAATAGACTATAATGGACTCTGTTTGAAGCAGCGACGTTCCACACCACTGATGTCTCCAGTGTGGGTCAGGGGTTATGTTCCTGTTTCAGTGGGTAGAAGTTTGTCGGAAGAGTAGGGGGGCATTAAACGACAGGATTATTAGTCATTAATATTCATGATTTGCAAACGTCTTGCCTTTGATTGGCTAACAGCAGTGCAACTCTCCCGCTGCCTTATTTAAAGGTGTCCTAGAATGGAATTAATCAACAATCTAAAACAGAGCTTTGAGCCTCCAAAAAGCATAAGAACATTTTTTTGGCTTTCATCTGTCCCAGGAGCCCTGATACAGGCCATTCTAAACCCCCTTACTCAGGCCTTCAGTGAAAAGAGCAGTTGACCCCTCCCACTCGGCCAGGACATGCTGATTGGCTGGTTTCCCCAGAAGGCCTCAGACACGTGCAGGTTTGAGGAGGCGTGGCTCCCCCATATGACGTGTTAAGGAAGGTTTTCTCAGAACAGGAGGTTTTCTCTCGCCTTTTTCAACTTTCTAATTTACATAAAAAGTAGGTCACACACGGCTTTGACTTTTTGGCATGCTACTGTTGACCACCCAAGCTGTCTTATTCAACAACAACAAGGAACATGTTGGTCTACATTCTAGGTCCCCTTTGACAAACATATTTTATTGGGCAAAAAATGCGACGATGTTTTATCTTCACAAATAACGCAAGCAACCTGAACGTATTTGGTCACGCTGTGGAGTTGCTAATGCTAATGTTAGCTTCTAGTAGCAGAAACGTGCTCCACTCTCTCTCCTTTCTGTGGGCGGTCACAAGTCAAGATGGGCGGGGCCGTGAAAACTAATTTTCCCTGTGACGTAGAAGAGACTGGCTTTCTCTGACATGATCGTGTTCTCATCTACTTCACTTCTGCAGCTGATGCAGGCCATGGGGTTTGGCGCACATGCAACTCATAACACGGTTTGCCAGTGAACGAGATCTTTAATAAAAGCCATAACAACTAAAACAAAGTCAGTTTTTTTCTAAGATTTGACCAAAATGGCTACAGAAGTTGATCTTAGCCAACCTGCTTTTGATAGTTACGATGCATCCCCATAAGGAAGACCGGGCCTTTTGATTGATTCTAAGTGTTGTTGAGATGCTTCTAATGCAGAGTTTCTGCCTCTTCAGTGGAAAGTAAATAATAATCACCAGTCTTGTTGGTAAACCAGTAATTGTGCTGCAGCTTTTAACAGAACCTACACGGGAACCTTTGAGTAAAGAGTATATTTGTTTTAATGGGAAATGGAAACCGCCGGCAGTGAGAGAAATTCCACGGCATTAATTATAAACTGATTAGAAGCTCCTTTTTGCAGGAGGCTGTATCATTTAATTGAAGGGAAAATAATGATCACAATTGCTGCAACTTCTAATTAGAAAAACAGCTCAAATCTTATCAGGACGGCTTGATGCATGTGGAACACACACCGCTTTCACTTCAACACACACACGTATCTGGGAAGAGGCCGTTTCTATGGAGCGTTTTCTTCCTGGGATGCAGACTCGTGTCCCGCTCTGAAACAGAGTTCCACTTTAAGCGCATCAAGTCAGCGGCGGATTACGCCTGCAAATATTACCCAAAGAACCAGCCGAGTGCTTTCTCAAAAAAAAAAAAATACACAGACAATTACAGATCTGATAACCCCTGAGTTGTATCACAGTTGTTGCCGTGTGTTTACACTATCTGACACGGCTGAAACAACAGCACAAATAGGAACGGAGAAGATTCTCATCTCAACTTTCCCGACTTGCTGCTTATCTCAAACCACAAAAATCAGAGAGTCAAACAGGGCTTGGAACGACACCAACAGGCTGACACACTCGTGCAGCAACAAGCCACCCTTACATCAACCATTTCAGGCTGGGTTTCTGTATTTATTGGCAACTGCTGTGACTATTTTGTAATACATAAGAGGATAGTTCCACTCAGACAAACAAGAGCTTGGAGAAGCCTTTCCAAAGGGAACCTGTAATGTTTTCTGTTAAATTGGCAAACAACTACGTGTACGTGTGTGTGTGTGTGTGTGTGTGTGTGTGTGTGTGTGCGTGTGCATCCTCAGGGTGGGAATTGCACAGAGTATATGACTCATGTTATGGGAATGACACAGTCAGAATCTGCAGCTCTGAAGGACGGATTTATCTCCCCGCAGGTCATTGCAGCAGTTTCACAACATCCCAGATTGGATTCTTATTCAACAAGAGCAGCGCAGACGAGTGTGTGTGTGTGTGTGTGTGTGTGTGTGTGGGGTTGTTGAAATTCATACACACAGCTTATGATTAATAGGCAGTTTTGTCATTGTTTTATTAATAGGAGAAAGGCCTGATTTATGGGCCGTGTCTAGGAGCAGTAACTACTTTCTCCTCTCCAACTGCAGATCAACCGATTGCCATAAATATGAAGCTTTAGAACAGGTGACAGCGTTGTTGGCATCAAAAGAACTCCACCATTGTTGCTCATTTGCTTTTATGACAAAATGGAACATTTTGTTTGTGTGTGGCCTTTATTTCCTTTCAAGCACGGTTGGAAAAACAAGCAGTCAATCAGGTGTCTGACAGGTCTGGCAGCCAGAACGACCGATGGCACGGACTTGAAAGAAAAACAAAACACAGAACAAACTCATGATGGAGTAAATTAAAGTTGGAGCATTCCTTAAAGAAACGTCTATCTCCTACTTCCTTTCATGCCAGAGCTCAGACTAAGATCATGTTATGTAGAATGCACAGCTGACATGATCAGTTATGTGTATGAGCTCAGTGTTAAACCATCTGAGTTTGCTAATGACAGTTACGTGTGGAGGACATCTTGAATCTGGTTGACATCGAACATTCATCAGTTGTAACTTTACCACTGATGATCCTTTTCTTCAGAGTTTTATCAAAATCTACTCTGTGGTTCATCAAGTTTGTTCCAAACAAATGACTCCCAGCAGTTGATGCCAAAGCTTCAAATAGAAATCTTGTGGGATCACTCGTCACTTGAAGTTTGTTTTGACTGAATGTTTTACTAACCCACCAAATCTGAGCTTGGTTTCTGTAAAACAGATATGAACTGTAGCCATTTTTCTGTTTTTAACGGTCAGTAGGCTGTGTTGGCTGTCTTGAACTTAGCTGATTCTAAAATGTAATCACTGCTTCCTGAGAGTTTCATAAGAGGCAAACATTACTCATATTTTAATGCATTTGCAGTGGCCTCCAGTAGGAATGAATGACTTGTACGTCCTTCTCTGGGGAAAAACTTAGTGTGTCTCTTTGAGAACGTAGAAGTCAGCTGGAGGAGAAAGTAGCTTCACACTTGGACATCTCTCCTCTGATTGGCTAACAGCAACACGACTCTACCACTGACTCTGTTTGCTCTGCAACGTTGATGTTTTATCTCCACCAATAACACAAGCCTGGAGGAGTTCTGCTGTGTGGTGGAGTTGCTAATGCTAACGGTTAGCTTCTACTAGCCCAGGCGTTCTCTGCTGTTTCCTGGACGCTAAACCAACAACAGCCTTCTAGATCTGTCAGGATTTTCTGATCCTAGAGTTTCACCTAGAGTCTATTTTTTATCAGAAGCTAAAGCAGGAGATAGGTGGAGGAGACTATTTTCATGTTTAGCCTGTGACTGATTATTTTCAAAAATAACAAGTAAAAATTGGTTTCTCAGTGAACCTGCTCTTTAAAACTAGTTTAGTGGTTTAAAATAGTGGACGGTCATTACCTTGGACACACCTCCTTAAATCTGCAGGTCCCAAATCACTTCAGTGTCAGCGATGTAAAGCTGGTTGCTGTGATGCTAACCGCAGAACCACACTAGCCCAAGTTATTGCTAACGTCCTTGTGAGGCGAGAGGGATACAACACAGAAAAATGTTGGGGACACGTGTAACATTCCAGGACATATTGGGAATGTCCAGAATTTGAATGAATGCCAGATAGATCCGCATCATGCTCTGGTCTGACAGAGTTCAGTACCACCAACCCCACCCCCCAGACCGGCCGCACCGCAATTACATTTTTCATTTACCATGTTCTGGCCTAATATGTGTCCAGTGAATTATGTTTTAGTCATTTTGGCTTTACTAATGTAGATCAGCTCTGTAGACTAGCTGGGGCGGCCATCTTGTATTGGATCAACTCCAGAGGTTAATGAGTTATAAAAATCCCCCCAGTGATCTTTTTCTGTGAGTTTTATTAAAATACATCCAGTAACCAGGCTAAGGAACACAAACTCATGCCACCATTTAATTGTTTTTTTCTAACTAAACACACACACACACACACACACACACACACACACACACACACACACACACACACACGGCCGTCATAAAGGTATCCAGTCAAGAAAATCTGGAATGAGCTCCTTTGGATCAGTCAGAGTATTCCTCCACCATCTTTCTCAGGCTTGGATGAGGATGCTGCAGGGTTGTGTGTTCGTGCCTCTGTGCATGCAAGTGTGTTTGTGATGGGGGTGAGGGGGTGTAAGGCTGGACGATGGTCGAGGGAAAGCGTCTTCTTGGCCGTCACCAGATGAGAGGTAAGCTTTTGCCGGTACTGTGCTGAAAACTGACCGTGTTGTCGGAGGCTGTGGAGCCAAAAATCACTGACGCATTTGTGAAAGTGTCCCTGGTGCCTGAGAGGAAGGAGGTATTAGGCAAACACACACACACACACACCTACTCAAACAATGCTCTACAAAGTGCAGGCATACATTGTAATGCACAGCCAAAAGGTACAATACACACACGCAAACACACACTGACAGGGTGTACATGCATGCACACACTCAGAGCAGCGAGCCGAGTCGCCGTGCCAGGTGGCAGGGGAAAGCTCTCGGCTCAGAACGAGAATCGAGGAGGAGGAGAGGCTCTTGGCCGGCCTTGAAAGCGAGATGCACAAACGGCAGCGGCGATGCCCAGGTTTGGATGCGGCCAGGGGGAGCCCTGGAGGGGTTTCCTGAGAAGGCGAGCAGGGAGGACGGGAGCGTTGCTGGGATGATTTCTGGACAGCTTTTGGGCTGTGGTCAGACCCCTTTTTGTAACGGAGAAGTGTGATCCCAGACACAGCTGTCCTGTTCTGAGCCGGACCTCGTTGTCCACAGGCCCAGAGCTGCAGTAGGAACACGGACACTGTAGTGGGCTAAGACTGGGCTTACACACACACACACACACAGTATTGTTGCACTAGATACTAAATAAGATGTGCCTTTTTTCCCTAAGCTGAATGTGCAGCATGGCAGGTTTAGGACAAACGGTATGCTAATTATCTCTGGAATAGAAATACAACACCCAGAGATAAGGTGCTGTGGTTCGCACCCGGCCTGCTGAGGTGATCAGATAAGGGAGTGATGACTGGATACAGTAGCCAGATGGATTGGGTACCTTCACATGCCAAAAAAACCCAACAAAAAAAGGTCAAACTACACAAATCCTATGTCAAAATTAGAGAAAACCGAGAACCATAATATATAAAGAAGCATTGAAAAGCTTAAAGCAGCTCCGGCTATAAATTCACCAGTTATCTATCGGCTGTGGTATATTCCAACCCACAGGGGAGCTTCCCATCTCAGGGTATCCATTGTCTGTGTTGGCCCTGAACTCTCCAACCACCACAAACAGGATCGAGTCCCCGTGGAGGAGAAGCCTAAGAAAGGACAACTGTGAAGAAGAGGCAGAGGGGTGAGTGGGGGGACCAGGTGGAGGAGGAGGTATGGAGGC
>SSNS01000357.1:135963-222021 GCA_006937985.1 Aphyosemion australe
GGGGAGGCCGTCAGGTTGGGGCTGGCTCCCGTAAAGTGAGCTGTGGGGTGTGTAAAGTGAGCAGGGGGCTATTTGGGTCGTTTTCACATGGAGTCTGGCCACACTCCAGAACTGAGCGGAGGGGAGGAGGAAGGGTGAGGGGGGGACTCCTAATGGCTAAGCCTTTCACTATAGGCCACACTGCAGTGAGCCGTAATTGAAGGTAATTGTTGGGAAGAGCCGACACACACAGCTTCCCCACTGTTCCCTGGGCTGAGATGGACAAGCCTGGGATGACAGAACGGGAGGAAAAAGGGGGGGTTGAGAAGGTGTGGTGGGAGGGGTGTTGAGGGTGAGGACCGTGGGGAGGCCAGGTGAAGACAGAGAGAAGGAGGGGGGTGGGGGGAGAAAGAGCAGGACCATAGAGAGATATTGCATTACCCCACCTTCACCGTCCCCAACTGTCCTACACGGCATTTGTCTGCTTGCACAATTGTGTAATTGTGTCCTCGCTAAATGGTCCAAAGGGCCGCTGCAGCGTCTTGGATACAGGTGGGGAGGCTCAGGTGGCAGAGATGGCCTGACAGAAGGGAGGGAGGGAGAGAGAGAGAGAGAGACGGAGGTTCAGAGAGCTGGAATTGATCTTAGAAATACATTTCTTGTAATGTTTTTCTTGCTCTCATCGACAAAGAAATATAAATTTTAATGAGTCCTCTGGGGTGTCTGAATGGAAGAATGTGTTGTCATGCTGACAAGTGAGTGAGATTTCTTGCTCAGAGTTTGTCTTTTTGCAGATGACATGATGTTTTACCCTCTATGACCTCTTTATGGGACAAACCTGCTCAGCTGCTTGTAAAGAGGGTGACGATGGTTCAGGGGTTAGGAGTTTGCCCCGAACCTAGACTCACTTCCTCCTCCATGCCTGCTGGTGGTGGTCGGAGGCACCGGTGGCACCTGCGTATGGCAGCCTTGCTTCTGTCACTGGTCCCCAGGGCAGCTGTGGCTGCGATGGAGCTCATCACCACCAGTGTGTGAACGTGTGAATGATTCCCTGTAGTGTAAAGTGCTTTGGAGTCCTTGACCTCAGAATTTACCTTTTACTATAATGGTTAGTTTTCCAATCAGAGGACAGCACCCAGACATCTAGACTCCAGCAGCAGGAGACCATCCTGTCGGCTAACAACAGGAATCTGAGGCTACAATTCCCACAGGATCACCAGAACTGGACCAGAAGAGACTGGAAAATCTTTCCCGGTCTGATGAGTCTGGATTTCAGCCGTCGGGTCAGAATTTGGTGTCACCAACACATGAATCCATCCTGCCTGGTGTCAACGCTTCAGGATGCTGGTAGTTTAACGGTGAAGAGGGGTGTTCTTGTCCCATTCTGGACCCCTCAGCACCACCTGAGCCTGGTTTAAACACCACAGCCTACCTGAGTATCGTTGGTAATCATGTCCACCGCTTTCTGACCACATGGACCCATCTTCTGATGCTACTTCCAGCAGGGTCATGCACCATGTCACAAAGTGGGCCAAACTCTGTACCACTACAGTTTATTCAATAAAGTAGCAGGTGGGTGTTTATGATAGATGCAGCTAGTTTGGTACCAGAACCTTCAGTCTCTTACATTAAGGCAAAATTAAGCTCTGGTTAAAAAGATGCTGCCCACCTTGTTTTACACGACTTCAGTAAATTCTCCTGTTAACTGTATTTATATGGCACCTTTTAGGGTTCTACAACCCCCCAAGGCGCGTTACAAATCCATCCATTCACACACTGATTCACCCACTGGTGGTGATGATCTACAATGTAGCCACAGCTGCCCTGGGGAGCAATGACAGAAGAGAGTGTCAAGCACAGGCGCCACTGGTCCCTCCAACCACCACCAGGCAAGGAGGGTGGAGTGTCTTGCCCAAGGACACAAAAAATGCATCAGACTCAATCCTGCAACCCTCGTTATGGGGCGGGCACTTAACTCCTCTGCCATCTTCTGTTTACTAAGGTCTCAAATCCTTAAGATACAGTTTGCACTTTGTGTTTTACTCACTCACACACACACACACACACACACACACACACACACGTTTTTCAAATAGATTTTATGAGGTGGTGCCGAGGAGATGGTGTTCATGTGTGTGACTCTGAGCTCTCGTGTGTGTGTGTGTGTGTGTGTGTGTGTGTGTGTGTGTAGGCAGGCAGGCAGGAGATGGAGGAAATCACCTTCCCCACTTTGCCTAGCCTCCTCGGTTGGATGGGTTTAGCTCCATGAGCGCACTGGAGCAGGAAATCCAGATTCGCAGCCTATCAGCGAAATAGCACATATATGTCTCTCCAGCCTAAGTCGGTCTAATCAGGCCTGCCAACCCGCTAACTCCACCACCATCATCACCAGGCACCAGATTGACTCCTGAGCCCAAATCGCTGCTCCTGCTTTACGCCATAAAATGATTCCTGTATTGGTTTCCCCTTAAACCTGGTGCAGCTAATGCAATGTAATGTAAAAATTAGACGCATAGTGCTGCTGTGCTGCACGTCAGCAAGTGCAGACTGGACGGGGCGGGGGAGGGCAACCGGACTTATTAAAGAACAGGAAGGCAGAAAAAATAAAATAAAATCAAGCCAATTACCCAGGCGGGCTAGTGTTCTCCAGCCTCCTGCGAGCGAGCGAGGCTGAAGATTGTAAAATGTTGTAATTTGCGAGGGCTGATAGTGACAGAAAAGTGGCGCTGGATGCTGTAGTATTAGAATTAGAAAAATGAAAGACGCCTTCTCCTATCAGCAGTTGGCTTCTTCAGCTAAATAGGCTCATGTTTTAGTAACCTTTTTGCCTTAATTACTCCGTATCTCTGATACGGGGTCCTGCTTCGCCTTCGGCGGGGGTCGGCGGCGCGCGCTCGCATCAGGACAAGCTTTGATAATTAACCGCGCAAAATGAACTTTTTATTCTCTTTTCAAATGCTAGATCTCGCCCGTAATTACTGGTGTGTAATTAAAAGTCCCAATCTATCTTTTGGGTTGGAGAGTCTCAATGAAAGAACAGGAGAAATTAGACCTTAATCCTCCCGTGGCGCCCCCTCACATCACACGGGTTGAAGTTTACGTACACACACACACACACGCACACACACACACACACACACACACACACACACACACACACTTAAATATGTCAGCCCCAAGAAGACAAACCCCATTTTAACTTTCTTTTTCCCCCATCTTCCTCACCTCCTTCTGCTAGAACGTTAAATATAATATAGACCATTATGTCCTTTAAAAACTCATTACTGCATTTGAAATGGGAATCTTGGGAAGTCTGTTTAAATATGGCTTCCTCTGCATTGTGTGGAGATGGATTGTGTGGGGACACATCGAGGGATGTGGCATGCAATTAAGAGCAGAATGGATTAATTTCCTTTTTAAAGTTATTGAGACACAATGAAGGGAGAGGCTTTCCCCCCCCCCCCCCCGCTCATCATCTGTATTGATGGCTCCCCTGTAAGCCCCACCGCCTGCCCTCTCCTGGTTAATGACAGTTTGCATTTCACACTACAGAAACCAAGGAAAACCCTTTGGCCTTTCCCTGTGAGGAGTGGAGAGATAGACGGAGGAGGAGAAAAGAGGTGTGACAGAGCCGTTTGACTTTGTAGGTCGTGGCTGTCGTGGTGTGGAGAGGAATTAGTCCCAAGACAAACATGTCAGGCAAAGTAAAAGGCGTTAATTCGTTGGCGTGTTGTAGCAGCCCATTCTTGTCTCCTCTCAAAGTCAGAGAATCCAAAAAGTTTGCAGCACAGCAGAAATGACTTGGTTAATGGTTTTCAGAAGGCCGGGTTTGGAGGAGTTGTGGTTTCTATGAAATGTCTTCCAGAAACTCAGCCTCGTTCTCATGTCAGATGCTCATTTATTCATTTATTTATTTATTCATTAAGAACTCCGTTTTTAGATCCTCTACACCCTAAACCATGGAGGTCTAGAACTTACTGTAGATAGAACTGGAGGACCCCTAGCATCGAAGACTTGGTTGAGACTAAACTAAACTAAATGCTTTACTAATCTAGCATTAGTCGTGGTTTGGTGCATACTTTGGTTTTGGCACAGCATGGGAAAAATGGAAATTATTATTTATTATAAACAATGTGTGTTTTTTTTAATTATGTCACTTGGCTTTCCATATTTTCACCAAGATGGACTACCTACTTTCCCGCCATGGCTGTTGGTAACCAGCAACCTGAGAAACACAAAAATGATCACAACTCACTTCATTTTGCAAAAACTGAGTACGAATTTGGTGTCGCTGTAGCCAAGAATTACTCCCATTACATTTTCCAAGCTCCACACATTACTATAGGAGCCAAGATGGCTACTAAATCTAACCAACACTAGAAAAATAAAAATATTGTGTTCAAATTTGGTTTGGTTGTGGCTGAGAGTCGTTCTCAACACAAACTCCAGATCCTAATAAATAAGGAAAACTCTCGGAGCCTCCTGTGAGATCGTGGATGATGTTATGGTCAAGATTAAAGCAAAAGAGCTGAAATGTGGCCATTTCTGAACATTAGATGATCTTAAACCCTTGCATGAAAGGAAAGGTTACTTTTTGCAAACCTAACTTTCACTTTCACTTTAATTTTCAATCCGTTTTTTGGAGACAAAAACAGTTGTGGTCATTCAGTTTTGGTTCCAGGTCTTTTTCAGGGTTATGATGCCACTTTGGTTTGACCAATACGGTTTTATTATTTGTACCAAAACACCTTTTTTGTATTGGCTCAAAAAAGTTGGGAAGGAAGTCAAAATGAAGAAACTACCAGTCGCTGTGTTGGCCTGTATTACTCTTAAACCAGTAAAATCTCTCTCTGTAGGCTCTAAGACGCGAGGCTTATGATTAAACACGACTATATATGAAATGAAACCGTTCCCCTTCTTTTAGGGGAGAAAGTAAAAAAAAAACCCTGCTTTTATCATTTCAGGTGTGAGGAACGTAATTCTAATCAGTCTGGTTTGGAGTCTATCCTGCTGCCGTTACGTGGACCGTTAATCCAAACGCAGCTCTTCTCCTCTCCTGCTCCTGAAAACCCTCCTGATCCCGGCTGAATTCTAATGATTGAAATGAAAAGGCATCGACGTGCTAAATCACAGAAAGGAAAATCCAGAACAAACGCTGCTCACCTCATGGCCTTTTCTTTTCATCACACATCTTATCTGTCACCTTATTCCATCAGTGGAGATGCAGAACAATAGGAACACGAGTCACGTGAGGTCTTTATGTTAAATAATGTAACATTTGTCAAAATGTTTCCAAAGTTTAACTGACAGAAGATACGAGAGTTAAATCTTGGAATTTTTTGTTGCTGTTCTCATATTTAGATACCTTACATTCCTCTACAGAGCAGTTGTGTTCAACACAGTCTGACATAATGAATAATTACAAAGACCCAATCACAGTTATGTGTAAAATACAGGATTTATGATTCAGTGATGTGAAAAAGGCCTTCAGTGTTCTAAAGTTATATATTATACAAATATAAACAAAACAGGTTTTATGAACATGAACACAGAGAATGTTATTTTATGTGAAATGATTGAATAAAACAAAGAGTGTCAAAGTGTTGATGGGTCCACAAAGGTACCCTTAAATAATGAACAGTGGGACACACACACACACACACACACACACACACACACAAAATCAAGCAACAAACAATTTACAAAGGGCCACAATATTAAATCCCGGACGAGCCCCCAAACATTTATGGTCCATGCACATTAAGCTGCAAAATAAATAGCAAAATTTAAAACAATTTCAATCAAAGTTATACAAACAAAAAATGAGATTTAGGAGCCCTGTCTGAAACAAATTAAAGAGTGAAAGACTCCAGTCAGTTGGCTGATTCTAGTCTCTCTGTAAGCTCTGTAAAACAAGGACCTAACCCTGCTGAAACTAAACCAAAACCCTACCGCTTGTAACTCTGCAATGCAGCAAAACAGATGATAAAACAGGCATAACAAACAAACGAACAAACAAGTAAGGAGCCCTTGAATCAGAAGCCGTTCAGGTGTGGAAGTAGAGAAGATTCCAACTCATTGGCATTCACAGAAGGACACTGGGGTGCATTTCACCTCAACCCTTAAATTCTCAATGATGGGAGAAATGATTATTGTCAAAAAGCCACAAAACAAAAATCCTGAACAAGCCCCAAAAAATTAATAATCAAAACATGCTCAACATTCACATTAATTATTGAGTACAAAAAAAGAGCAAAGTTTCTAACAATTTTTGTGAAAATTAAACTAACAAAAGACAAAGAGTAGGGAGCCCTGGCCAAAACAAACAAAAACCAGAAAGTTTTCCCTGTCTGTTATGAGTCTTAACCCCAAAACTCGACAAGTTACTAATGGGATAAGCTTAACAAAGATAACACGCCAGTACAGCTGGTGTTGGGAGGCGGCCTTGGAGGAGGAGCCATGCAACAACACTAAAAGATGAAAACTGGGACACACCCACTTCATCACTTATCACATGTAAAACTATTTTATTTTAATTGGTACAAACAAAACAGAGATAGTAGATATTAACTAAAACCAAGAAGTTGTTCCCATCACATCAAACTCTAAAAAACAGAAGGGCTGGTGTGTAACAACCATAAATATTTCACCTTCCATAAGAGACCAGATAATCTGACCTGAGAAAGCATCAGGTCAGAGGAGGAAGGAGGGAGACAGAAGAAGTGGAGGACGGGTGTCAGGGATGGAGCTCAAGGAGCAGCTAGAGAAAATAAACAGACGGAGCTTTGAGGATATTCTATCTGAAGCTTAGTCCTGTTGAGTATAAATATGGTGGCTGGTAAGCCATGTAAATAGGCCTGTGTTTACCTGTCTGCACAGCCCAAATTAATCACCCATGCCGCCACGAGCCACGAGGACGGGAGAACGAAGGGGGGAGCAGCGGGGAGGGGGGGAGCTAGGAGTGTAAACACGGCTAAAAGCTACTGGTTGGCACCATTTTGTTTTGGTTAGGATACAGAGTGAGTGATTAGGCTCCTCTGTTGTGATGAAGGGATGGCAGGAGTGATGGAGCACCAGTGTGTGTGTGTGTGTGTGTGTGTGTGCGTGTGTGTGCGCGCGCACGACAGAGAAGCATTTCAGTCGTTTGTTGTGATTTTTGCAGAAACAAAAGTCCAGGCATGAATGTGACACAAATAAGTAACAGAATTCTGATGTTGGGGTTCTGTGGGAGCTTGAGGTCCTTGAAAATTCTTAATTTTAAATATCTGAGAGAAGTTGAGACTTTTCAGAAAGTGTTTGAAACTGTAACAGAACAATATTATAGTTTACTTCTGAGGGAAAAGTGAAATGAATATCTAAAACATCATTCTTCTTTTCGGTGTGAAACACTGCTGTACAAATAAAGAACAGACCCTCCGCGCCATCACCCGGAGGTTTCTGAAGAGCAGAACTGAAGCACATTGGGCAGCACTTACCACCGCCATCTTGGTTGTGTCTGGTATGTTGTCACTCCAAGAAAATATAAAAATGAAGCTGAGAGCGGGGCTGTGAGGGTGGGGGCAGATGATCAACACCCATCAAACTCTGAGCTGATGTAGCAACAAGCTAACTCAGCTAACCAAAGCTAATAGAGGTAGAGCGACCCTGATACCCTCTGCTTTCTAGGCTGCAACACTTTTAATGTGAGGCCGAGTCTGAGGCCTTCCCTGGAGCAAATAGGAGGCTAGCTGCTAGCGCTGACAGCTCATTGGACACCTGTCAGTCAAAAGGACACACCCCTAATTATTCATTATTTCAAGCTTTAATTACATCTAAACACATGAGTTAAAAAAAATGTACCCCCTTCAGAGTTGTCATGACGATAAACTTACCTATTAAATAGGGCTGCACGATATTAGGAAAACCTGCGATATGCGATAACAGTGCTTAATATTGCGATATCGATATTACTTGCGATGTATGTATACTTTAGACACACCACTCCATCCTCTATCATTAGTATCAATACAGTAACAAAATGAAATCATGCAAGTTTACATTATAAAATTAGCATGATCTGTTTCAATATTTATGTAAACAATCATTAAAATATGGTGGAGTGATTTAAAACAATAGGACAACGCTGTAGAACATTTACAGAGCTAAACGGATATGTTTACTCCCGTAGCACTTACCGACTACTTCCGTTATTTCCTTGTACCACTTTGATGGTTTCTCATAAGGAGTTCCACCCATGGGCATCTGCTGGGCTGTTGTGCTCTTACTTAACATCAGAGACTTTGGGTTTGCTAACGCTAGCTTTCTAGAGCCCAGTATATAGATCTTTATGGTTGTGCTGGAGGTGACAACGGAGATATGTCGTGTTTCCCCTCGTGGTTGCTACAAGTGTTTGGCATGTCTTGCAAAGTACTTGTGTTTGTTGAACACAAGTACTTTGAAATAATAGTCATGCTGTTTGAATTATGAGTTCTTTCTCGCTAACATTTTCTGCACACGTCTTACCCTCAGTCATTGTGACGCTCTCTAAGCTAACTCAGGTGTTTGCTAGCCATCCAAATGAAGTGCCGTCCACCTAGGCACCAAGGCATCTAACCTATAAGAACCCAACCGATTGGCCAAATGGGTGAAGGGCTCTACTTGATTTGTCAACAACTTCATGCTTCCATTTGATTGACAAAATGCATTATGTGTAGCAAAAATCTGAGATGACCATTAATTGCGATACTTTTCTGTTCCTTGCGATATGCCTATTACATATGCTGGTATTGCGATAATGATACATTTTCGATATATTGTGCAGCCCTACTATTAAAGCTAAAATGTTTTTTTGAACCAGGCTGTAAACATGTTATTTTAATATGAGAGTCAATGGGAACTTGCTCCTTTCTGGATCTAGCCCCTAGTGAAGGGGGGTCTGATTAACATTTCATTAACCCTGTAAAGGGTCATTTTAGCACATACTGGCTCAAGAACATGATTTAAATATATGAAAAATTTGCATAGTATGCTTTATAAACCACTCAGTCATTTATCAATTAGAGCACATACTACAGTAATCTTTAATCTTGAAACATCATGTTTATAATTTACTCATTACGTCACCATTTTCTGTTGTAGGACAACATTCGGGTACACGTCTTTGTTCTAAATGAATTGATTCCCAGTCTTAAGCGAAACATTCATCCTGCTTTTCTACTCAGAGAAGATGCGTCACCAGCTTCACTGATCAACAGGTGGAACATATTAATATAACCTTTAAGCTAAATACAATTTTTCATTGTAGACTGAATCTTAAGTGGATTGTAACTGATGAAGACTGCAAGAGGAGGGGGTGAAGCCACTGGAAAATCCAGATCCAAGCCCTGCTAAGTGGTATTACACAAAAAATAATAAATGCAAGTGGTATTAAACACACCCATGCGGTATCATACTTCTAAAAATGGTGCATTTACAATCACTAATTTAATTACTGATTCACAGATTCTTCAATCCGTTCTTTAAAGATTTGCTGCAGCAGCAATGCTGCAAACATATCACACAGATGTTTTCTCTCTCTCCGTGAATCCCATCATGCCTCTGGGCAGGGATAATTACTTATCAACACTGGAGTTCCCTTAAAGGGGTGTCCGAGAGCACACAGGCTGTCTGTTTGTCTGGGGATTTTTATTCCACCACCTCTTGGAGATGATTTGTCTATTATCTTCGGTGGATTTGCTGCTCTCTTCATCTGCAGAGTATTACTGCAATCATAAAGCTGCAAGGTCAGGGGAAAGGCGGGCAGGGAGGGAGGGGGGGCTTTCTCCAGAATCGCCTGCAGCGGAGCTCTACTCGGAGAAGATGTTTGATACAGTGAGTCGTCACACGCTGGACCGCGCGGTGATAAATCATCATGTGTTGAATAAGGTAAATAAATCATTACTTTTATCATCGTCACAGCTGTTGGAAAAGCCATTTTTTGCCTCTCAGCTTTATGGATGCTGATCACCATAGCGACACCAAGGAAGAATACGAGAGATGTGTCACAAAGTAGTTCAAGGGAATTTTTGCCTCATTTCAACAGGGTCAAATGTAACGTGTTTTATTTGTAAAAGACGGTTTTTAAGTTTGATTTCAGATCTTTTAAAAGGTTTTCATTAAACAACAACATGTTCAAACTTTAAATAAGTCATTTTGATTGGGCGATGGAAGCAGAGGTGTAAAGAGCCTGCCTTGCAACCATTTTTCAGGCTCCCCCTGGGTGTGTCAGATGAGGGCTTCCGGGGGAGCCCATCACCCTTTCGGGGGAGCCGGGCTCCCCCTAGCTCCCCCATAGTTTGAACCCTGAACACAGACTATTTAACATTTTGAGCCACTTCTCTGGAATAAAGAATGGAGGTCTTTCTACCAGAAGTGGTGCGCTTTAGCCGATTTGGAAATCACGTGGGCCAAAAGTATTGAATTAAATCCTAGAAGAAGTGTTTCCACTCTAACTGAAGACCTGTTTGTCCAATAACTAATCTACTGCCTTGAGAAGCTTTCACAACACCAAGGAATGACATCACTTGACAACCTGCTGGCTCTGTTGCAACCACAGCTTCTAAAAAAAGCAGGTGTGTCATGCACGTCCTGCCAGTAGGAGGCTCCTGGGTCAACCCAGGACACGCTGGAGGGATCATATCTCTACACTGGCAAGGGAACGTCTTGGGAACCCACTGGTGGAGCTGGTGACGGTTAATGGGGAAGGGGACGGTTTGGGCCTCTGATCCCACAACCTGGAGAAGTGGGTGAAAACAGACATGAACACCTTATGGAGTGGATGTATTACTTCTAACTGGACTGCAGAGCCTCTAACAGACTGAGGCAGATAAATCTTTTCATCTTTTGATGTCTGTTAGTTCTTCTTCACAGATTCACCTCCTCCATATGAGACACTGGAGATGGTGAACATTTGTGTTTCAGAAAAATATAAAGCTGTGCTCAATTCTGCAACTCCAAGTGTAATTTCTGGTAATCTGGACCATCAATCCAACCTTCTCCAGGTCCCGGTATCCATAGCAGGAGTCCTTTAGCCTGAGCCAAAGGCAGCAGAGGGTCATACGTCCTATTCTACATGCTGACACCGTGCAGCTAATGCTTCACAAACCGCCTTTAATCAGCCGCTGTGCTGACAATGTAATTATGGAAGTGTCCGGGCGACGCAGACATCCCGGGAATTCTAATTATTTACAAGCAGTGTGGAAAAGTCGTTGGTTCATTCAAAACATGTTCTGCATTCCTGAAGTCGTTCCAAGCTCAGGGCTGGAGATCGAACAGCAGGGAATCTATTCAGGTTTCACATTTTCCTGAGAGGTTTGGAGTTCAATGTTGATTTAGACTTTTGAAGAGGAAACAGTTCTGTTTGGTTTACACTATTCTAGCTCTATTAGATCATCACAGCTCATTTTGGATTTTCACTCCTGTCAGAACGCTACAGAACGTCTTCAAATTCAGGCGCTAGTTTGCTTTCCTGCTCAGCTGAGATTAGATAGATTTACATAATTCTAATACATACAAAACATTCATTCCCAGTAGAATAATATGATTTACTCTTTCATGACCAAGTAGAACATTGGTCCTAGTCCTCACCGAAATAGGGTGTCTGTCCATTTTCTATTCAGTCCCTAAGTTACATCCTAGCACAACTCTTGAGCCAAATGCTAGGACATCACGCTAGCTAGCACTCTGCTGATTACTTGTTAGGTTCATAGCCTTGGCATGAGGACAGAGACGGCAGTCCTGCTTCAATATTTTGACCACCAAGCAGCACCAATCTGCTCTAACTCCATGGAGTGATATTCTACCATGGTTGCTGTGCCTCACCCTAAAGTCTAGTGTTTACTTCTTGGTCTGCAGAGGTGTGGAGACACTCAACGCCATTATCCGTCTTGGCAGGGGCTCTCCAACAGGCTCGCAAGGACAGCCGGAGTAGAGCCCAATTTTCTAATTATCCATCAAATGCAACAGAGACTACAAGCCTGAGATTGGTCAGGAACCGCTTCCTGTAACATCACCATCTCTCAAAAAAATAAAATGAGTGCCAAAAGTAAATCTAGCAACAGACACGGAACAGATTAAAAAAACTTCTTGCAGAAAAAGTCAGACGATATAAACGTTAATACAATTGTGACTGAAGGAGTGCAAAGATACACAGCAAACTTTTTATTCATGTCGGGAAATTATGGAAAACGTGGGTTTGGAGGTGGTGACTGCATGATGAGGTGGAGGAGAACGAGAGACAAATCTGTCAGTCTCTAAAATCCATAAACGCAATATAAATATACTAGACTGCGATGATGGCAGCATACCCGAGAAAAGAGCTCCGCCCTCTGCTGTCCTGGCAGAGAATTGCTTCACAACACCGACTCACCAAAAGAAGCATAAAAGGAAAACGTCTCAGTCAGTACGTGTGTGAGGGAAAACTTGTTGATGGAGAAGTATAAACTAGTCTTAAGCCTTGTTATGATACAGTTGCAACTGTCAGCCACCATGAAGTCGATACGAACGTTTTGCAGCTGTTCAAAATTGCGTGAGCTCGTCACCTGTAACGAGGAGCTCACACATGACTCGAGACCTCGACTATGATCTATGTCCTTCTTCTGTGTGGAACCGATGCCTCTGTTACACCCATCATGCAACATCATGGACAGGTGAATTTAACTTGATGTAATCCCAACTTTCCAAAACGACGATCGTCTAAATTTGTGGGCGATATTTAGTCAAAGTTTCACCTGTAACTCTTACTGGTTGTTCAAAATAAAGAAACTCGGTTTTCCCTGAATTTTGACCACAAAAAAGAAAATAAAACAATTCCACCTCCAGAACCTTCCTAATAATGTTACAGCATCCCTCTGCAGAGGCCCTGTCGTCTTTATCCTCTCCACTTCACTCAGCACCTGCAATAGAGGCAGAGTAGCATCTTTCTTATCTGTGTGTGTATGCTTGTGTACAGTAAAAGCCTAATCTAATCAGCACACACTCGCTGCTTCCTCCAGGTGTATTACTGTACCAGGAGTGTAATGCAGAGAGAGGGAAGCAGGGAGAGATAAGTAATATTGATCTGATGTGGCGATTGTCACTCTGTTGCCTGCCTTGAATAGCTAATCTCTTTTCACACGGGTCAGAGGGAAGAAAGGCGGCCGGGGCTGCAGGTTTAACCACAGCAAATCGACAAATTGTTCTCAGTGTGGGGTGATCAAACAGCCGCTGATAACACGGGATTGGAATCTGTGTCTCTGAGCTGCTGATGCAGATTTTAGTAACAAACTTTAGGCTTCGTCTTGTACTTTATATTGATTGTATGGGAGGTTTTAGATAAGACACTGGAAGAAAACTGAAGCTCTTGTAATGCAAAGTGTTTGTTTTCTACAAATTTAAAATTTGCTTGTATTTTATGCGTATTGAAACTCAACACAGACCAAAGGTTTTGGCTGAAAATGAACAAAAATTGTTGGCATAAACGATGATTTGTTCAAAATACTTGCAAATGTGTGGTTTGTTCTCAGGTTTTTCTCATCAAAACAACAAATTACATGATTTAACCCTTATATGCCCTTAGCGCATTTTTTTGTGCTCAAAGAACAAAAACGTTCTTAAAGGGTTAAATAAGGGTTAATCATTCATCAAGAACTCAAGGAGTTAATCTGATGACTCACTCACTGTAGTCTCCTTTATAAAGAAAAAAAATCTCTGCAAAAACAAATGACCAGATTTTAAATTTGAATATTTTAGCATGTCCTAAAGCAGCAGGAAGAAGCATGTGTGATTTTGTTTAACTCCTGTTGGTGTGGCCGATCTCTGCATTTCAAAAACAAGTAGAAGAAATGAAGATCTAAGAGAAATTTACACAAACAGTTAATCAAAAACACAGGAAACAATAAGACGTGACATAAAAGTTAACCAGTTTTAAGTAATTAAGATTTCATGTTAGTTGGTCTGAGGTCTAAAACGCAAACTGTGGTTGAATATTTTCAAATATGTCAACATTTAAAGACCAAATTCAATGGTGTCTTTTTCAATATACTTGCAGTAGCCTCCAGTATAAATGAATGACTGGTGAGTCGATCTTCGTAGGAAAAAAGCTCTGGTGCTCCTGTTTCAGGGACTAGAAATGAGCCAGAGGAGAGGGGAGCAGAAGACGACAGGATCTGGAGTCATACTTCCTGATATGTGGACGTCTCTCCTCTGATTGGCTAACAGCAACACGACTCTACCACTGACTCTGTTTGCTCTGCAACGTTGATGTTTTATCTCCACAAATAACACAAGCCTGGAGGAGTTCTGCTGTGTGGTGGAGTTGCTAATGCTAACGGTTAGCTTCTACTAGCCCAGACGTTCTCTGCTGTTTCCTGGACGCTAAACCAACAACAGCCTTCCCCGTCGTGAGTCAAGATGGGTGAGTCCATGAATGTTCAGTGACAGTGTGACGTAGATCTGTCAGGATTTTCTAATCCTAGAGTTTCACCTAGAGTCTATTTTCTATCAGAAGCTAACGCAGGAGTTAGGTGGAGGAGACTATTTTCATGTTCAGCCTGCATGGAAAACTCAGAGTGATCGATCATATTTAAAAAAAACATCAAATAAAAAATGGTTTCTCAGTGAACTTGGCCTTTAAGTCCCCCATGACTTTACATGCAGAACATAGAAGTCTTATTTGCCCTCCATGATAATTATCTTCTACCCTTCATGTTTATGCTCGGACCCGTTTGGGGGTGTCCCTGCTGCATGGTTGTGGTCTTGTTTCTGAACGTGTTATCAGGCTCATGAAAGTGAAAGCTGTTGGGTACAAACCCATTCTGCACCGTTAATCTGTGTCTTCTTGCTCTCCATCTTTTAGCTTTCCAGTGAAAAACATCTGCAGAAGATGAGAATTTACGAATGAAAAACAAAATGGTGACGCTCAATGTTCTAGTTATTAACATTATACTACTACTACTTACTAATATGATGATGCCTCAGAGAAACTGCCTGTAGTCAGAATCTACTAAGGTCATTCAAACGTGACAACAATGGTTTCAACTGTTTCAGACTCAAATTTCCATCTATAACTCGTCTAGTTTCAAAACTAAACCTAAAACTTTTTTTTTTTTAAATCCAATAGCAAGAAAAAGCTTGGCTCATCCCTTTAGTAATGCTGCTATAACCTTAGATGGCTGGAGGGCCACGTTTCCTCGCTCTGATGTTCTGATGTTTTTGTTATCATTAATGTTGATTTTTCAGTTATTTTCTCTTTCTCTTGTCCCCTCAGACACCAGTTGATCTTGGCAGAAGGTTAAGCCCGGTTCTGGTTCTGTTTAAGGCTTCTTCCTGTTCAAAGGGAGTTTTCCTTTCCACCGTCGCCCTGACGCTGTGCTGCTCAGTAAGGAGGGAATTACACCAAAGTGAAGATTCAATCCAACCTGCTGGTTTCTTCATTTAGGAAACTGAATGGCTAAACTGAGGAATATGGAGGTGATTGTCGAATCCAGATTGAACATAAACTAAAACGGATCTTACTGTTGAATTAAATCTCCCAGCCGTCAATCGCTGACCTCCTTGTTTAAACATGAAATAAAAACACCCACAGCACATCTTCAAAATACAATTTGAAACATGTGCATCCATATTTCACTCCTTCTACCTCCAGGTGACGTCCTCCTGCACCGTTTCTTTAAACTGCTGGAAAAATCTTTCCATCATTTCTTCTCCAGAAAATGGAAGGAGGGATTGATGCCGCAAACACACAGCGGTAGATTCCATTTACCAAACCCAAACATCAGCTGGCATATCTCCGACTCCAAAGGGTCCGCCTGGGTGCCCCCCACACCCCCCACCATCTCCTTTTAATATAGAAGCTGCAGATGAAAAATGGTGTGCTTTTGTTTATTTGCCACCGATGCAAATGCGACCACAGCAGGATTAGTGAGTTCTCCATCTCTTTGCTGATAGCGGTGGGAAGAAAGAGGGGATTTTTATGCAAAAAAGATCTCTCCCACCCTTGCTATGACAATTGCAATGCATCACTTCATAGACAGTTTTTAATCTGTTTCAAACCAACCACACTTTGAACTGCTGGGAATGTGAGATATACAACTGTGGGTATACGCCTGTGTGAGTGCACGCCTGTTTGTGTGTGTGTGTGTGTGTGTGTGTGCTGTATGTGTTTTCCTGTGATTAATCTTTGGAGTTGGTTTAAGCACACTGCTGACACAGCACAGATCTCCTTCTCTCTCCGGCTAACTTTGTCTCACTGACTAAATGTCCTTGGATTTAGCTTTGAATAACAAAAACTTTGACTCTAATTCACTTTTGGTCCAACTTTTTTCTTATTGCGGAACAAACTCAGTCCAGCAGTTGGATCAGAATCTGCACAGATTAAGCTACTTTGATTTATTCAGGCTGCTGATTTTGCAGCAGAAGAAACAGGACTCTCAAATTTTGTTGAATTTTGAGTTTGTTCATGGTTAAACAGAATCACATATGAATACTGAAGCTGTTTACTGGACAAATACTGTCAGGTGTTATTTAGGGGGTCACCAAAAGTGTTTTCTGAACTCCAGCTCCTGCCATGTCCCCTGGATCTAACCAAACAGGAAGTAAATGGAGTAACAATACAAAGTAAAATGGAACTAAAACCTAAAGTACAACAAGTTTGCTTCATACGGATGTTTGTCAGAGCCAGAGGGGTCGGTGGACACTCCTATGGAGGTGAAGATCTCGACAATCACCTGGATTATGACAAATAGACCACAGTTTGTGAGACTGAAGGGTTTTGAGTATGAGCAGGTGGTCAGCCACACAGGAGCACCACAGGGAACGGTACTCTCACCGTTCCTTTTCATTGTACTCTTCAGACATCCAGTACAGTCAGAGCCCTGTTACCTGCAGAAATATTCAGGCTCTAAAGTTGTGGGGTGTATCAGAGGTGTTCAAGAAACTGGGTACAGAGAGCTGGTGTGAGAAATAATCCCCTAATCTTGATCATGGACAAAACAAAGGAGAAGATAGTAGATTTCAGAAGGAACAGGAATAAGTCAAACTCCATTTGCATCATGGCAGATGAAGTGGAGGTAGTCAAAGAAAATAAATACCTTGGTGTCCACCTGGACAGACTGGACACTCAACATTGAAGCCACCTAAAAGAAGGGACAGAGTACAGGTGAAACTAAAAATAAGATTATGATGCAAAAGTCCATTTATGTCAGAATCCAGCTCAGACTGAGAGACCATCTAAAGGCTCAGGAACCCTCTGCAGGTGTTCTGGATTCATCAGCTGATTAGAGTGTGACACTTTGAGTCTAGAATATTGAACCTTTTCACAATATTCTGATTGTCTGAGATTCTGAATGTGGGGTTTTCATCAGCTGTAGCCATAATCATCACTATTATAACAGATAAAGGCTGAAATATCTGGCTTTGCATGGAACGAGTCTGTCTCATAGATTAGTTTCACCTTTTAAGTTGGAATAATTGACGTAAATGAACTTTTGCACCAGATTCTCATTTTTCTGCTTTCACCTGTAGACTGGACTAGAGTAGTTTTTGTGTTTTTAACCCTTTATAGGGCCAGCGTCTATATTTAGACGCTTCCACTCACATCGTAAATTATGTCAACGCACCTTTTCACGGACTCTGAATTCCGGGATTTCACCCAATCAATCAGCGGAGATCAAGCTAGTCACAGTGTGCCACATGACGCCATTCGACCAATCAGCGAAGAGCTGGGATGCGCCAAATATTTGCGTGTATGCAGAACTGGAAAGCTTGGTCTCTCCTCACGTTTACAGTCGGATCTCTAAAACTAACAACAGCAAGTTTATGAAACTCTCACATCACAAAGCTGGCAAGCTGTAAAAACTAAGTATACATCTGTTCTAAATGTGAAGTTGGTGAAATCATAGCATGAAAATCAGAGCTGCCATATTTGATCACACGCCCTGAACAGGTCAAAGAAATTATGTGTATTTTTAGGTAAAATCCAGTTTTTAGACAGAATTTTTAAAATGATGGCAACTGCAAAAATAATTATAATTTTGAATATATTTTGCACTTTTAAACTAAGATTCCTATCAAAATAAAAACAGGGGGGGGGGGGGGTTTATTATGCCAGGGACCTTGTGATCAGTGATGAAGAGGATGAGGAGGAGGATGACACTGAGGCAGATCCTCAAATATATAACTTTCTAAAATATTCTAAGATTCTATAATTGATCAGAAATGCTATTTATTGTTCAATAACTTTCAAAAATATTCTACAGTAATCTGTTTTTACTACGAACATATTAAATAATGTAAAAAATGGTGATATAGTCTGTATTATTCTACAGTGATATGATCACGATCCTGGCTCCTCAGACCCAAACCTGCCCCAGACCTCCAGTACCAGCCTGCATCACCCCAGTCATTCCCAGCTTCAGGACTCCATCCCATCATGCCCCGCCCTGGACTTCCAGACCACGTCATCTGCACGCGGGTATATCAGGAAGTGGGGATTCTTGCTCTTGGCTCAGTCATTGTTTCATGCCAGGGAACGTTCCGAACGTTCCAGACAAACCTTCCAGAGCTTTCCAGACCTGTCAATCAGTTTCCAGTCCAGTCTGTCGGCTACCAGTAACTCGTCTCTTTATTCAGGAACGGGACGCGCTCTCGTTTCCCTTCAAGCTGCACACTGCGGTTTCTATATTCACTGTGTGTCTGTTCAAACCCAGTGTCCGTTTCACTCCGCGCTTGGGTCATACAACACGCCACATTCCAACTCCAGATCCAAGCCAGACCCTGACAGATATAATAATGTATATTATTCTAAATTAATGTTTAACGTGTTTGTATTTTTATTTTGAGATTTCTTTTATCAGAACAGGGTCAGCGTCCACATTTCTGTTTTCTCTCATTTTCTGCATGAAAATAAACATTTTTGAAAATTATAACAGAAGAAAACGTTTGTTTTATACCCCAGAAACACCCTAAGGTTGAAATTTAAAGTTTTAAATTATTTTAACGAGTGTTGAAACCATTTTTTAACCATCATCTGCTATTCAGAAACACGTTTCTTTCATAAATCACTAGACAGATTGGTGCACATTTGCTTCTGCAGCTCCTGCTGTCGGTGCATTCATCTGGACTTCAGGTTTAGACCAAACCCTCAATTTGATTCACTACAATGAAAACTTTCTCTTCATTTTCTTAATAATTGATGCAAACTGTTCATAGGAAATTGTAGATTTCCAAATATGGTTTAAACATTTGAGCGCTGGGGCTTTAAAGATACAAATCTGATTTTGCGCATTCGCGTCAGAGCAGAATGAAAGACACGTTTCACTGAAGTCCATTTGCTGATATATGAATCCTGCCTGTTTACGTCCTTTTGCATGTTGCTTTGATTCCTCATATTCCGTCACCAAGTGTCAGATCAAACCTTCAAACATCCATCACCCAGCCCTCAGAAGAAAGCAGGAATCGTCCAAATCCAAAGCAGTCTTCAGAACACGCTCCGTTGTTGTCACTCCGACAAACGTACGCCAAATTCGGAGTTCCTGCTCGGGATTTCTGACTGACTGCACCATTATCAAGGACATATGAGCTCAAATCAGGGGCCGGGAAGAGAAAAGAGGGTAAAAATGAAGAAAACATGGCCTGTTTATCTTCGCTGCTTCCACTGGCGTCACGAGGAGAGCGCCTGGCTCCAGGTAGATACCAATGGGACGACACAAAGGCGAGATAAACCGTTAAGACATCAAATTTAATAAGCCTCATCTCAGACACACAGGTATTCAACCTGGTGCTTTCATGGGGGAAAACGTAAACACATCCATTTTGTAAGCTCTTGCAGAAATCCAAAATAAAAAACCCTGAAACCAGCGGCTGACAAGCATTCTGAGCATGTCAGAGTGACAATAAGATACACTTTGAATAATAGAATAAACAGATACACATTATCCCCTCTTCCTCACGCCGCCTCGCTCATACGTGATAAAACTATCGGCTAAAAAAAAAGAGAGACTTGACTCTTCGGGCTCCACCTTTCCCTCCATCCTCCCGTTCCCGGCAGCGCAGCAGCTTACCTGTGCCCTGCTCGACTGACACCTAGCATTCGAGGATTTAATCAGTTGTCATTATGGCGAAGAAGAAAGCGGCTGTGGCACAATGCTGACACAAAGACAGTCTAAGGGGATCTTTGTGCTGTAAATGTGCCTCTCACAGAGGCTGCGTGACAGCTGACGTTGAGTCGATGAAACACTGATCCACTGTTTCCTTGTAGAGACATCAGGGTGAATGCAGCGGTGCGGCGGCGCGCGCTGAAAGCCGCCTCAAAGACCTGAATGCTGCACAACACCTGCATGGCTGCTGTGGCGGATTAGGGTGTCAACGCAGACAAAAGGCTGAGGGAACTCAATGCCCTTTGATTCACCCCCCCCTCACCCGATCTGACGTCCCCCATTGTCAACCGCTCAATTTTATTTATCACAACAGCTCAACGTGGAATTAAGGTGGAAGGAAACGGTGACGGGTTACTGAAACCTATTTAAATAAACATTTTTCAGTTAAAACTCTCAGAATAATCCCAGAGTTTATAAATATAGAAATGAGTTAAATTGTTTTCCCTCTCTTGCTTTTTTTTGGGAGGAGGGGGGTTGGCGACGACTTCCTCTGGTGGCGCCGAAGGAAAACTGTGAATGCGTTCCTTCCGGAGCAACAGATGGAGGCCGGTGTGGAGGAAGGAAGAGCAGGAGGAGCTGGTGAATCTTCCACTGGAGAACTTGGCCGTATGGCAAAGAGTGTCGGGTCCTGGCAGCGCCACAAAGAGCTCTCCATCCAGCTCGGCTGCACACCTCTCTGGCAGACGCGCCGTCGAAGGCTTTGTTTACTACTGGGACCCTTCCTGTAGATGTATGATCAACAGCTGCCTTATTATGCCATTTCTCTGGCACTGGTTTGTGCTGCAACATGTCTCTGGTTTTCTCTGGATATTTGGTGCTGAGCAGTCATTACTGCGGCGGTTTGACACTCCGCCAGCAACAAAACACTTAAATCAAAGTGTTGCCTTGACAAAGCAGCCTGTCGGTGGGTTTTACTTTCTATGAAGCGCTGCTTACTGCGTGCTGACAGATTTTATTTGAAAGCAAACTCTTGAAACCCACTGAGAAAGCTCAAAGTTGAAAAGTATTCCTTTTCATCGTGTATGGAGGGAACTTTTAACTGCAGTTTATTGTAACAAGTGGCTTCATTTGGCTAATTGTTTAACTATTATTTCATTTCAAAACTTGCCTTGAACAATCTTTCACTGATGTTCTCTGAGAGGGCAAAAAACAAACTCATATTTACTTTAGATTTAAGATATTTGTGATGTATGGAACATGTTTGTCACAATAAGATCCTTAAATTAAAGCACCGTGCTGGCATGTTTCTTAAAGAGGTCCTTTATTCTTATTTTTAATACATCTGCAGTGGTCTCTAGTAGGAACGAATGTCTGCAAGTCGTTCTCTGGGGAAAAAAAGCTCTGGTGCACCTGTTTCAGCACGGAGAACTCAGCCAGAGGAGAAAGTAGCTTCAGATGACAGGATCTGGTGTCTTACTTCCTGATATGTGGACATCTCTCCTCTGATTGGCTAACAGCAACACGACTCTACCACTGACTCTGTTTGCTCTGCAACGTTGATGTTTTATCTCCACCAATAACACAAGCCTGGAGGAGTTCTGCTGTGTGGTGGAGATGCTAATGCTAACCCCTACTTCACACTGAAAGCATCAGCGGCGCGGAACGGCAGCGGAACGTCGCTGCTTCAAATAGAATCCATTATAGTCTGTGGGGGTGGTTGAAACCAACCGCGATGCGGCGACTTCCAGGTGCATCCCAGAAGTGGCATGCCGCGCCGCTAAAGATAGGATACGTGTTCTATTCTTTGCCGCGAGTCGCTTCTGGGAAATGTCAATTTCCACAGTTAAGAGGACTGGACAGGAAATCACACACGTTTCAGTGTAAAACGTCCAGTAATTTTCAAAATAAAAGTCTATTGCAGCGATGCAATTTCATATCTGTGTAGATTACGTCTATACGTGTGACCTCACGGCTTATTTAGCCCTGCATCATTCGAGAAGTGTGTTTTTCATGGCTTTAATCCTGGCAGTGGAGAGGAACATTATTTATGACATCACACAGTGATGTCACATGTGATTTCATTATTTTGGTTTAATGACGGATGGCATAAACAAACCGCGATCTTTGAAGTCCCGAGGGGTATTGTGGTCCTGTGAGTCCGGCGAGGAGGACATCGGAGAAGCCGCTTTGCAGCTGAGATTCTTCCGGTGTGCACTGGCACACGGCGAAACTCGCGAGTAAACCGTTCCGTGACTCTGATGCTTCCAGCGTGGGGGAGGGGTAACGGTTAGCTTCTGCTAGCCGAGACGTTCTCTACAATCACACCAAACTTTAGCTGTAAATCTGTAAAATTGACTGAGTGCTCTCTAGGTTTATCTTGGAGGCCATCTTTAACTGATTTGATGAGAAAAACAGACATGAAACCAAAAGTAAAGGGAGGTTATTTTATTCCATCATAATAAAAAATAACCTGCGCAGTATACTGAAACAAAGTATTCTAACTGAAGAGGATCTGCCAACATTCCCGTCTCCTGGTTTGTGTTATTTTTGGAGGAAATCTTTAACCCTGCCGTATCCGTGCTGTAGCTCTGAGCTTTGACAGCCTGCCTGCCTGCTGATGATGGATGTCCTCACAAACTCAACTTTTGTGTCCTCTGCAGCCCCGAGCGCCGCTGCTGCATGTCGGCATCCCCTCCGTAACGCCACAATGGATATCTGAGAACTGGAGTTAGTGTGTGTGAGAACATGATTGTGTAGTTTTCTGTGCTCATAGTTCGTGTGTGTGTGTGTGTGTGTGTGTGTCCTGCTTGAATGAACTTGGGAGAGTTGGAGGCTCTTAGTGTGGAATGTGAGGGATGTTATATAAACACATTACCAACAGTACCACCGTACAGCCATACACACTGCTGGCGCCACTCCACACTGCATTAGCTGACATTTTATACAAAAACTGGTGAAAATGGAGCGTCTGAGGGAGCGACCGAGGGCTTCTCACCAGACTCTGTTTGGGTTCAAGTTCTTTTTTAGCCTCCTCCAGCTTTTGATTGCTGATTCTGCCTCCCAAAGGGACTGCCATGAGTTGTGGCGGCCATTCCTGTCTGCTTTATGTGACCTGACAATCCAAATGGGAAGTCTTTATAGAATTTGGCGATTTACATCAAATAAAAGAGCAGGAAATTAGCCTAAGCACCAAATGTGATCTTGTTACATGACACAAGCAATGCACAGCCCCCAGCGCCACAAAAGAAGAGACATTTCAAGCATAAACGGTAAACAAATGCCAAAAAATATGCACACTGGAAATCAAATGTTCTCCCGTGCACACCAAAACGAACACACTGACTTTGAAAAAGTAATTAATTCCAGATAGCATGGACATGAAAGGCAGAGGGATGCTGTGAACATTAAAAGGCACAAAAGCCCGAGCGTTGCTTTCCTGCATTTCTTTAAGGCTTTCTCAATCCGGGCCATTCTAAATGGGATTCAATAATGTCCAGGTTTGCTTGTTTGAAACTTCAAAGATTCCCCACCAAACGGCTTAAGTCCAACACACGCGGAAACAGTGACAACTTGTTAAATGTCACCATTCTCTTTATTATGCTGCTTTCCTGCAGCGGCGTCGCTCACGAGGAGCTGAGGAAAACCATCTCTGTGCTGAAATCAGCATCACGGTGACCACTGTCTCAGGAGAGCAGGCCGAGTGTGGGAAAGCTTTGAAATTCCTGCTGCTGAGAACTCAAGAGGTGCTCCACAAGACAAAACCGTGTGTTTAAAACACGACTCGATGGGCAAAAGGTGCACATCCAGCGTTTGAAATCATCAGAAATAAAAAACAAGGTGAATAAAGGAAAACCTGGACTTTGTGACAGAAAATTGTGGAAATTAAAATAGATTTTGTGCTGCTTTTTTCCCTATCAGACGACAACAGGGAATGTCCGGCATGTTATTAACTAAAACATTTCAGAATACGTCTCCTAACGTCACGTATAAAAGCGCTGATGGCAGCATCTTCATTATGAAATGGGTGGTTGCTGTATTTCAGCCAAATACTTTAACTATGCCACAAACGTCTCGTTTCATTTATTTATTTTTATAAAGCACCTTCCTGCCTCGGCCAAAGCCCAAAGTGCAGAACGCAACACAATCAAAGCCTAAACGCACAATAGAGGTGAAAATAGATTCGACAGTGAAAGAAAAGGCAAATCCTGCCGTCCTTGGTGGTTCTAGGGGCGGGGCCACAGGGGCCTTGGCCCCTGCTGAAATCTGATTGGTCCGCTGAAGCGCCCCTGTCCTCTGGTATACTAGTGGCACTAATCAGCCAAATAGGAATTTCCAACATGAAATCTTGTGTAAGGATGTTGGACTAATACTTGGCCCCTATATAAAATATTGTGGCCCCTTGATGGCCCCATACTCAGAAAATTCCTAGATCCACTAATTCCTTCTGTAATGAAAAAGCCATTCAGACCTTAGAATCATTAAAATCCACTACAATCCATCAGACTGCAACAGGAACATGTAAGACCTCTAAAAACGAGAGCTATCTAAGGGAAAGCTATAGATCTGAAACGCTGCTTCAGTCTAGCTTCAAAACTCCAAACTGAGGCGGATCGTCTCATGAAGGAAATAAAAACGATATGAAAAGATCTCCTTCCACATTTAGCTGGAAGAAGTTTAGTTTTAGACTGTGAACAACAATGCAACAACATGTAAAGCAGCCGTCTTTTCTCAGAATGTCTCTTTGCAGATGATGTGATGTTATATATGATAGATGCAAGGAGCACACTGGGTCCCTCAGTGAGGTGTCAGACTCAATCACTGTAATTCAGTCAAAAGAGATAAAAAAACTGTTGTCCAACCCATTTTTAAAATCACTCAGAAGAAACAGCTAGCAATGCGGACACCAATATGATTTTAAACAGACATTCTGGATAAACAAATCGCCCAGAATCAGGGTAAGACGTGCAGGTGTTAGTTTTATACGTCGTGAGACATAGACGGCACAGAATCATTGTTTTGCTACTTTTGTTCTACTTTTCCTCAGAAACTAAACGGACACAGACGATTTAGGTTCTTCACCACTTCATTACACTTATTCGTCTTACAAATAAGACAACAAAGATTTCAATAATTAGTGGGTAAAGAACCGAAACGGAAAGAAGTCATTTGATTCCTAACGCCAAGTTAAACCAAATCAAACAGTGGAATTAGACAAAAGATTACTCCATCACCCTTGAGGCTGTGTGAAGGCAGCCCCAGATCAGATCAAACCCCAAACCCAGTTATTTATCAGAGGGAACGATGGTGATCAAACAGAAACACAAGAGAAAGTGGTGGCTAACCTGCACGCCTTCCACTAAATTTGTAAACCAGCTTTTCGCCTCCCACATGCCTTTTCTATTCCACCCTTTCTGCATCTCCCGTGTCCGTTAACCCGCTCGTAAAGAAACAAATGTTTCACCACTGGGGGACGAGCGCACGGGGATGTTAAACCAGTCAAATGGAGTGCCTCCTCTTTCTCCCGGGCCGCCAACAAACCGCTGGCTGGGAGCGCGGCCAGGAGGAGAGGCAAGAAAGCCAGTCTGAATGTCAGCTGGCTGGGCTCCGTCTGCCGCAGCTCCGCTCCTCCTGCACGCCGAAGAGCACACACTGAACACGCACGCAAGTACACGCAGGACTACAAGCAAACAGATATTCCTCGCTGTCACGCTGCTCGTGCTCTGAATGAGAGCTGCACCCAAACACACACCCGTTACAGCACACGTGCACGGTCCCCTGGCAGCGCGTCTTTCCACAGCGCCGGCCTGTGATACTGAGGCTGAAGGAATTTGCTGTGGATTACTTCTGGACTGAGGCGGGCAGCTTTGGCAGGGAGCGGCCAGGCCACTTTGAGGATTTAACCAGCAGCAGCCGCATGCCTCCCCGCAGCCCGGGGAGCTGCCCATACACCGGCATTTCACTCTCACTCACACACACACACACACACACACACACACACACACACACACACACACACACACACACACACACACACACACACACACACACACACACAGCCTCCTGGAGCTGAATGTCAAGGATTCATCAAAGATTTTGTCAGATTGAGGCAGCAGAATTTCCACGTTTTATCTCTCTGGGTTCAGCTGAACTGATTGTGGGAAGAATTGATCGTTTGTTTTGTTTTTGCAGCCAAAGTTGAGCGATAATCTTCCAGGGAATGTCGCTCTTCCTCTAAAGTCAGTATTCCGTTGGGCTGAAACTAATTAGGCGTTTCCAAAATATCTCAAAACCTTCTCCGTGTTCACACAACGCCTCGCTGCGGCGCTGCAGGAACTTTGAACAGAAGCTGGTAACACTTTACTATAAAGTTCCCTTTATTAACATTACTTAGTGCATTATTATGCATTAATAAACTATTAAATCAAGTATTAACAACTAAGCTTAACCATATTAAGTAATGCATGACTAAGCAGAGATCCACCCTGGCCCGTTGTCCTAGTTAACAGAAACGTAAATAAAGGGATCCTTTGTTAATTAACGCTTAATAATGCACTAAGTAACGTTAATAAAGGGACCCTTATTGTAAAGTGTTACCCAGAGGTTTGCTCTGCGGGCAGAGCTGTGGGGATGACTTCCAGAGGGATTACCAGCGTGAGCAGAGCTGCTTTTTAAGTTTTTCTATCAGATTTTTTTTGTCTCAGCTAACCTTTGAGGGTGACCCAAGGAAACATTTGATTTTGCAGCTTAAGGCTCACAAAAATAAAATAAAATCATGAAAAAGAAACGGTTAATTATTACTTGTAGAACTGTCACCAACTAGAACTTTTTCTACATTTTTACAGGAATTGCTAATATTTAATGATTTAGGGTTTTTAAATAATGAAAAGATTTTGCGATTTTTGCTTTACTACAATAAATTAATTATTTTTACTAAAAAATTATTTTTTAGATTGATTAATATTCAAGAAGCAGAGCCTTTGAGCCAGGATCACACTGGGGGCGAGACTGGGAACAAACTGGGAACCAAATTCACCAAGGGTTTTCCAAAACGTCTCCACACGTTTACAAAGGTTCTCCCTTTAACTCGCCTGGGCTGCAGGACCTCAAAGAAAAATATTCTCTCAAAAGTATATATATATGTGTGTGTGTGTGTGTGTGTGTGTGTGTGTATCAGGCATATTGGGAGTCCATTTGGAGTCTATCTCATTCAATTTATGGAGTTAGAAAACAATATTACAGTTTGTGCCTAATTACAACAAAATAATTAGCATTACAGTCACCAGATCTAAAACATGCCTAAGTACCAGTTTTGTGTCATTCCAAGAATTTTTTTGTACATTTTATTGTGATTTTTGTCTCCAGCAGCCAAAAAAAACCCATGAAACTCCAGATTTCTGTGTTTTAGTTTCCTCTGGTCACTCTGTTCACTCCCACATTCAGACCCAACACTAAACAATTCCACTAAACGTTAAAGCTTTGCTTTTCCTGATGCTTAAACTCCTTAAATGAGTCCCGTCACAGAAGATGAAGATGAGGATCAGAGCAGCGAACAGCAGAGAGGATGAGGAGTCAGGTTTCAGTAGGGGGCAATGCTAGGCTACACACAGGGAGGCGAGGCTGCTGCAGCACAACGCTCACATCTTTCATATCAATGCTGTCGTTTTGCTCTGGAAAACCAAGCTTGTATAAAAACACCTCAGGACATATTTAAAGAACAACGATACTGAACACATGACCTGTGATGCAAATGTTTCCTGTAATGTCCGAGAACATCCAGCAGCTTCCAGTTTTTGTTTTCAATCTTCCTAAAATTGCTTTTCCTGATGAATCTTGTAATAAAAGATGATTTCAAACACGAGAGTCGACTTTGAGGCAGCTGAGATGAATCTGGGCAGAGCAAAGTGCACGTGTGAAAACATGGCTTCAACTTTGGACTGGTTGATACTGGTGTGAAAGTGGGAGGACTGGGACGATCAGGCTTTGGAACACACAAAAATAACTCCTGATGTTTTATTCTTGAGCACAAAAACAATTAGGAGTACGGCGGCTTTGATGTTTGGCGCTGCCCCGCAGGTCAGGAGGGAAAGTGTTTCTTTATCTTAATTGAAAAAATTAAATCATTAACCTGATGCTTCTGTTTCTGAAGTCTGCCGCGGCTCCACGCACGCTGGAGGAACGTTTGAGACGACGATTTCAATAACGCAAGTAAGTTTAGTGGGAGTAATTTGATTAATAATGCTAAACGCTAATGCTGGGAGGGGGGGCAGATAGGACCGAGGGAACAAATTAGCCAACACAGCTGGGGAAGGACTCTGTTCAGTATCAAAGTCTCACCACTCTGCCTTTCTCCTCCACGCCTCCGCAAACTCAAATTAAAATTTGATATCTTGTCGTCGGAGCTTCAGAAACGTCCTCCTTTATTGGATTCTTTTCTTTTTCTTCTTTAAACTCAGACATTCGCTCTTATTTTTCTCAGCGAGACATGAAAGTGACATGCTGCAAACTTATTTATTAAAAACCGCTGGTTTTTTAGTGCAGATCTGAGATGAAATGGATCATAAGAAGCTTAACAGACTCATAAAATCGAGCTTTGGAGCGAAAACGATAAAATTCGGTGGCATATTTTGATTTTCTGAAAGGTTTTCTATCGTATTCAGATGATGTGCTCACATTTCCAGATAACACCTCGGCCTGTGCTGAGATAAGTGTGTGTGTGTGTGTTTCGGGTGGGAGTGGGAGTAAGCTTGTCATAACACATCTAGCATTTAGCGGGCTAATCGTGGGAGACGGCCATGTTGTTTTGATCACCTGTAGTATTACGGCTAAAGTAAATAAAGGCTTACACAGGAGGCCTGTCACTCTGTCTGTCTGAGAGGCAGCCATGGGGGGGGGTAGGGGTAGGACGGGGGATGGGTGGCTAAGGTAAGAAAAATCACTTCTTATCTCTTTTCCTCTGACCTGAAACAGTCAAACTGCAGCGCTTGAAGTCAAAGCCAAAAAGAACGGGTTGCGAGGAGAAACACACACACACACACACACACACACACACACACAGATGGAGGTGGGAGCTATGAAGGCTCGATGTGGTGATACATTTCTGTTAAATTAGTCGTGTGCAATCTAACAGATCTAACAAACATTTGTGGCTTCCATGGAGGTTCTCTAAATCAGTTACCAATCAGAAACGAGAATGCAGGAAAGCTGAGCATAGATGGAGGGAAGTAACCTACCAGGTCACTAGAGGTGGTTTTTGAAGGGCTCTGCTCAGCCTTAAGCAGCGTGGGTTAATACAGCTCACCTGAGTGTCGCTTTGTTTCCATCTCCATGACAGAAAGTGGGTGTGCACTCATGGGGGGGGGGGGGGGGGGGGGGGGCATGAGATGATCAGTAAACAGTGTGAGGTAACCTCCACAGAAACACAACTCAGCAGAAAAATGGTGGTGTTGCTGGACATTCTGCTCAGTTTTATGACTTTTGGTCACGACTCTGAACCGGGAAATGGTTGTAGGCAGAAAGCAACCAGTGACTCCGCCCCCTAGCCAATCAGCGGCCACAGTCGCGATGCTGGCCCGACTCCTGAAGGGTATCGCTGCAGACCCGGAGGCGCCGGTTTGAGGCTGACGCGTCTTTCAGGCTTCTACTGTTTTTGAGGCAGCACCGCCCCCTGGACTAGTTTCATAGCAATCCAAGATATTAAGAATTTGTTTTAATATTGAAAGCAATGACTGCTCTTTCTGTGAAAGTCATACAGAAACTATAGATCATATTTTTTATGAATGTCAGAAAACACAATTTTGGAAAAAACTAGAGATGTGGCTCAACCCAAAAATACCCTTCCCAGTTCACATGACTAAAGATATTATCATTTTTGGAATTCTACTCAAAGATAAAGATAAGGAACTCTGCCATAACATCATCCTCTGCTTAGCCAATTTTTTTACCCACAAACAACAAAGCCTGAAAGTGGCGTCGGCCTGAATCTGGTGCAGTTGCAGTTAAACATCTGTCCATCAAAAAGGGTAGAAGCCTGAAAGTGGCGTCGGCCTGAAAGTGGCGTCGGCCTGAAAGTGGCGTCTCCGGGTCTGCAGCGTTATACTATTGCCTGACTCAGCCTTGCCAGGGACCTCAACGGAGCAGGGACTAAAAATTGGGGAGAAAGTAGAGGGAACATACCGATCCGTGCTCTTGGAAACTGTGGTCGGGCTGAACTGCACCATCCGAGTTACTCTGAGTAGTGCCCTTCGAAAACTGGCTTTTGAGACCTTCAGGATGCAGCTTCGCACTTCCAACTCTGAATTAAATAAGGTGAGACAAGCCCTTTTCTCCAAAGTTATTAGTGATACTTTTTTCTGTTTGCTACTGTCGAGAGGCTAACTAACCTCCCTCTCAGGGGCTAAGTGTAATAAGTTAGCAGCTAAGCTAACGGAGCTAATCACAGAGGTAGCAATGTAGCTGCTAGCGAAGCTATCCTGGAGCTAGGGCACTAAAGCCGAACCTCATACGGGAGTTTAGCTGATGGAGGAGGACCGCGGGGGATCACAACCCAGAAAGACATTAAACTGCAAATTCTTTGTGACAAAAGATTATTATTGCAGCAAATTCTCATCAAACTCCTTGATCAAAAATGAGCAAAAACATCACTTTGGGTAAAATCACACTGTTGTAGTTTAGGTTTTTTAATGTTTACACAAATTTTACAACTTGCAGTAAAGCTACAGCAAATTTGCTTCTCATTTGTCTCGACACCTACAGAAAACAACAAAAAAACATCTATTTTATAACTTCTTTTAGAAATAAAAAAACAAACTGTCCAACCAGCACTTGGTCTGGTTGTATGTTGCGTAAAATGCAGGTCAGTTTATTGTGCTCATCTCTGAAAACGTGTCATTTATCACCACCAACGGATCTCCCGTCTCAGAGGTGATGTGATGATTTATTGATGGTAAAACAGAAAAAGTCAGCGGGTTGAAGCAGCAGCAGCAGTGGGGTGCCGGGTTCGTTGACGTTTGCCCTGCACCTGCATTTTCACACTCTGTTTCATCTGAGGCTTGGCGGCGCACACGCTGTACAGTATGTTGCAACAGTCACCTTAAAAGACCAGCACAAGCCTTTCAAGTCAGCGTCTGTTTTCCCACCACACGTGTAACCATCTGCTATCTGGGCACAAATCCTCCAGTGGAACTTCCAATTCTGGCTTTTCTTTCCACCTCGTACACTAGCTATGCAACAAGAGGGTTGAAAACATTAAAATATGAAAGAGAAGCAACAACAGATGTTCGATTTATTTCACCTGGATGCAGAAATAGGGGTATCAGGGTTTAGAGTCACTTTTAGCTGAGTTTGTGTGTAAAAATGTTCTAGAAATCTCTTTTCTTCTGTCGTAGTAGCAGGATACATCACCATTTACAGACTAATGTACTTTAAAAATTATTATGTCATAATGGGGCCACTGGAGAACTTTAAAGTTTACATGAAAGGTGATGTTTTATTCCCAGAATCTTGAGAAAATCGTTGAAAGAATATTTCAGTCAAGCTCAACCTGATTTTATTGTTTTTTAAAATTTATTATAAGTATTGGAACTGAAATTTCTAGATGAGGTTTTTTTCTGGCTTAACAAAAAACAGCAACACAATTTTCTTTTTTCTTGAATCCGTCCAACGTTTGGTTTTCAGAGAACTTCCAGGATTTCCATCAATCCATCAGAATTTCTCCTTTAATCGTAACGTTTCTCTAAGTTTCTTGAAGTCACATTTTTGGTTGTCTTTATGTTTGAACTTTAATAGCAACATTTTTTTACTTCTTGGAAATTTTCATGTTTTATCCACAAAATTCCATCTTTATGAAATCTTTTGTCTTGAGTTTGATTAAAATTTGATCTTTTTGTCAACATTTTTCTTGACATTTTCTCTCTTAATCTATAAATGTGCATTTTTACGGAAGAGGATTAGGGCCACTGAAAAAAAAAATAGAAAAGAAAGAGAATTCTGATTTTAATCAGAATTCTGACTTTAATCTCAGAATTCTGACTTTAATCTCAGAATTGACTTTTTTCATTCTGAGATTAAAGTCAGAAAAAAGTCTGAATCCTGAGATTAAAGTCAGAATTCTGAGATTNCTCAGAAATGACTTTTTTCATTCTGAGATTAAAGTCAGAAAAAAGTCTCAATTCTGAGATTAAAGTCAGAATTCTGAGATTAAAGTCTCAATTCTGAGATTAAAGTCAGAATCCTGAGATTAAAGTCAGAATCCTGAGATTAAAGTCAGAATTCTGAGATTAAAGTCAGAATTCTCTTTCTTTTAATTTTTTTCTTTTCATTGGCCCTAATCCTCTTCCGTACATTTTTCTAAATGTTCTCACTAATTTTATTAGTTTTTCTTGCCGTTTCTGACATTTTGACTTTTTCTTCTCCGTCTCTGACGTTGTGATCAACATTATCTTTTTTATTTGAATTTTGACATTTAATCTTTTTTTCTCGACACTCCTATTTTTTTATTTCTGTTCGAGTTCCTTCTTTAATCCCTAAACTGGTAAAAAAACACAAACAAAACAAATCTTCCTGCTCATTTCTTGTGGCCCTAATATGCTGTCATAATATTCAGCTTAACTGTACAGTTAGATTATGCTTATTTGTCCTAATACATAAATATGTCATCTTTGGGCAAAAGCTCTCAATTGTGGCTTGAATGAGGCAACAGGATCCCGGCGCACAATCATCTCTGTCCATGAGTCTTTCAGAAGTTGAAGGATTTTATGCGACACTTTTCACCGCCGCCTTATTTTCCCCTTTGAAAGGGAAGGAGTTGATGTTTTCCCCCCTCGCTTCTCTCTGGGTTTAACTTATTTCAACCCGGCTGAAAAGTCTGTTGCTTTGGCTGCTTTCAGTCTGAGCTTCACAACTTATCTCCCTCTCTCTCTTTGTTATTAAATGCAGCGAGCGAACGATCGGCGTCTCTCTGAGGGACGGAGAGTCAAAAATCTAAATGGGGAGGCGCGCTCGCTGCATTACCATGAAAAAGGTGTGTGTTTGTGTCGTGTGGACGGGGTGGTCCTGGAGCCCTTATCGGTTCACCAACAGGAGAACGGAGCTGATTAACATCTAATTTAACCCAATCTCACAGTCAATACGCAGCAATTCAAAGGCTGCATCTATATGTATTTAAGAGGTAATCACTGGTCGGACTCCCGCGCTCACACTCCCACCTCCCTCCCCCTTTGTGTGGCGGGACAACACACAAACATATTTCCATCTGAAAGGCGGGCCTTGGCGGCTATAGATTTCTGAAGGAGAATCGTTGGTGTTATTGTGGACTTGTTTGTGTGGATACTCGCTGTACCTGCATCATGCAGGGCTTGTGGGTGCAAATGCATCCGTGTATGCTAATAGTGTCAGAGAATCTGGTGGAGAGCAGCTAAAATGTCTCTCCTCGCTATAAACCCACAGTGAAAACATAAAAATAAAGCAATTTTAAAAAGTTGAAGCCATCTATTCAGACGTGCAGCCGAGTTCTGAGATTTGTTTCAGCGCGTGAGCGTTTTGCCAAAGTAGCTCAAATTCATGTTATCACAAACATCCCCGTGAGGCTATGAAGTGGTCATAAAACCAACAGTTCAGTGGAGTTTAAATGTGGAGATAGTTTTCTAAAAGAAGAGCCAATAGCTCACTTTTTGAAGGTGATTGCCGTTGATTTTCTTCAATTCAATCTTTTATCCATTAAAAGTATTTATTCCAGACTGAAAGAACAGATTTTTGGGTAAGAACGAGCTCTGAGTAAGGATTCTAATGGATTTCATGATCAGAGACAAACTGAATTCAGCGCTTCAGTAAAGGACTAAATGAGCTCTAATGGCCACCAGCTCCGACTCAGCACAGCCTGCTGATTAAAGGGTTACACTGAAGGAAACTTTTACACTTTGGTCAGCTCAGTCCAGGCTGGGTGGGGTCACTGCATTTACACTGGCGTTGTCTGTGTGGAGCTTTTACCAGCTCAGTGGCCTAGTGGTTTGAGTGTCCGCCCTGAGACTGGGATATCGGGGTTCAAATCCCAGTCGGGTCATACCAAAGACTTCGGAAAAATGGGACCCAATGCCTCCTCGCCTGACACTCAGCATTAAGGGGTTGGATTGGGGGGTTAAACCATCAAATGGTTCCCGAGCACAGCCACAGCTGCAGCTCACCGCTCTCCCAGGGGATGGGTCAAATGCAGAGAACAAATTTCACACACACCAGTGTGTGAGAACTAGTGGGACTTTAACTTTAACTTTCTCTGCTGACCTTACACACCCACCATGGAATGATTGGTCTGCTGAAGTGATGTCCCTCTCACACCTACCTACTAGTGGGAGCCTCTGACTGGCGTGAGTAGTATCAGCCAGCGGTGGCCTCCCGCATGTGCAATTCATTAAGAATCTGGACAAGTGGGGTAAACATCTAGCCTAGAACGTGGAGATTAAGTATTAATCTAGCCTAGAAATCTAGACGGACAGAAGCCGAAGCAAAATGAATTTGCTCTGCATGGCGGTCTAGCCACGCCCCAATGGAACCTCCGCAGCCCTGAGCAGTCTTGTGGTTTGCCAATCACAGTGGTTTTGGGGCGGGTTTATGTGACTAAGCGGAACAACAATGATGGTGGCGGCTCATTTGAAACAGCTTTGGCATCAACTTTGGACTATTAAGTCTTGGGCTTTTCTTTGAGTCAAGAGCAGATAAAGGTACTTAATAGGGGTAGACAGATATATCGGGCCGATATTTACCATTTTTAACATATAGACATCGGCTGATATACTTCCTCAGTAAAGCAGATTTAAAGATATGTAAACATATAATTATGTTCCTGAATAAAATCTGTATAAAAAAAAGCTCTAAAAATTATTTTCAACCTAAATTTCTTTTAATATTCCAGTTTTGGACATTTAATGCTCGGTCAGTTAATTGATTTGTTTCATTGACTTTAGTTAGATGTCTGATTTTAACACTGAGCAGTGCACAAAACTAAGATTGAACAAAATTATTCCGGGTCAGAAATGTTCATCAACTGATGTTATTAGTGACATTTTAGCAGCAAATAAGGTGAAAAATCAGCAGCACATATCGGCCATCGGCTGACCATGACCTCTAGATATCAGCATCGGTATCGGCAATAGAAAAACCAATATCGGTCGACCTCTAGTACTTAAGTCCATTATTTAGAAAAAGGAAGCATTTGCGTCTTCTTTGATGGAGTATGGTGGACTACCCCGTTGACTGACATCCGTAGCGGTGAGAACGTCCCGTTGTTCGTTGTCCAATAGCATGCAGGGACAGTTTGAAAGACATCCGTAGATTACGCCCCACAACTGAGCTTGAGTGGGAGAGGAGCCCACAGCAGCGCCGCTGCTCAGTGAGGAAGCAGTGTGTTTCATGTCAGAGTCTCCAAAAGCAACACTGCTCACGCCCACTTTTGTTAACCAACTTGTGGCGCTTAGGAAGGACACCACAGACTTCACCCCACTTTAGCAGAGCCCACCCATGTCCTCACTCATGGTCGCGTTCCTGAGAAGGCTGCGGAAACACAACCTGACTGTCCCCAGGTACTCAACTCGGGCCAAACTGACCAAAGCATAAATGCGCCGACATCTCTCTGATTCCATTGTTTTCGATTCGTTTCTATACGCAGAGTTGCAAAGCTTGTTTTTACCTTTTGACATCTCTCTGGCTCCTCTTGTGGGTCCCAATGTGTTCCCAGGCTATAGAGCATATATATAACACCCCCTTCCCCCAGATCATTCTGGATCTACTCCAGTTTTTCCTCCCAGTGGCTAAAAACCCTCCAGAAAAAAATTACCAGGAAGCATCTGAACCAGCCCAGCTATGTCCGTTCGATGAGGAAGAGAAGCAGCTCAACCTCAATGTTATAAATGATACAGAAACACCTTTCTGAGTCAGAGGACTCCAAAGCACTTCACACTACAGTCGGTCATTCATCCATCCACCTCCGGTGGCCTAGTGGTATGAGTGTCCGCCCCGGGACTGGGAGATCGGGGTTCGAATCCCGGTTGGGTCATACCAAAGACCTTGAAAAAAATGGGACCCAATTCCTCCTCGCTTGGCACTCAGCACTAAGGTGTTGGATTGGGGGGTTAAACCATCAAATAGTTCCTGAGCGCGGCCACAGCTGCAGCTCACCGCTCCCCACCATGGGGATGGGTCAAATGCGGAGATGTAATTTCACCAGTGTGTGATGATGACTTATGACTTTAACTTTATGATAGTGATGAGCTCCACCGTAGCCACAGCTGCCCTGGGGCGAGGCTGCCGTACGCAGTAGGGGTGTTCCAAAACGGGTACTTCACGATTCGATTCGACTTCGATTATGGGAGCTTCGATGCTTCGATTCTTCGATTATAATGGTTGATGGTTTGATTCGATTACTGGTGCCACGATTCTTCGATTATTGACATTTTTAATGCTTTTTTTCATACGAGTTTGATTGTCTTCTTCTTTGTCTACATTTGTAAATAAATAACCTATCAATTAACTCAGTTCCTCTAAAACTACTCTCAGTAACTAAATACTTTTTTTACATTTAACTATTTTTCAAAGACAAAATCTTATTTTATGACTGTATGACTTGTGTAAACATTTGCACTTTGACCAACTTAACTTCGATCAGGGAAAGCTTTAAACATTTAAAACCTGCTAGGGAAACATTTTTTCTCTCCTTCCTTTACTTTGTTTAACAACAGAACATTGTTAGAAAACAGTTCAATAACATGCAAAACAACATGCTATCACCTCAACTGTCTTACAGCTGTCTTACAGAGATATTGAATAACATTTCTTTCTACTGGTAACAATGTAATGGTGGCATGTCTATAATGTACGGGTTGGCAATAATCCAGTTTAAATTACGTTCACAGATAGAAGTGTTTGTGAATTACATACTACAACGGCTTGCCATAGACCTGGAGCGGTGTGTTGCGCAATCTCGTAGCAACAACAACGTGAGTCCCGGTAGCTGCTGTGGCTCTGCTCCGTAGCGCTGCAGACAGCTACGAATAAACAGGATGGTGGGACCTTTCTTCCACTTGTAGAGTTTAGTCATTCTTAGTTCCAAGACCATCGTGTTCTTTTGGAACCCACGGCGTGAGTCTGCTATCCGCTAGCTTAGTTAGCATTAGCCAATCTGCTCGTAGCTGCGTGTTTGATCCCAAACTTTGGACCGTTTCTGCTGGTTCCTCTATTTTCCTCCACAGCACTTAGATTACCACATTGTGCGTCAGTAAAAAGCATCTTCCTTACACAAAAACAAATAACTTACATTTGTTAAGGCTCCGGGTACGTGTATTTTTTTTTAGTACCGGCTTTGCAACAAAGCTTTCACGTTATTTATTTTTTTAAGCATCGGCGTTCATTAATCGATTCTGAATCCTCACGTGAAGCTTTGCAATGCATCGCCGCATCGATGAAATGCACCCACCCCTAGTACGCAGGCGCCACCGGTCCCTCTGACCACCACCAGCTGCTAAGGAGAGGGTGAACTCCAAACTCCTGAGCTCCCATCACCACAATATCGATGTGCACGGTCCCAGTCTCACTAAAGAATGAAAAATCAATACTGGTTTTGCAATCTTCCATCATGTCACAACTGTTTGTTTTTCTGATGCTTTTGCAGCTTTGGTGGAAAACTCTGATGTTCAGAGATTTGATCTGACTTCAGGTTTTCTTCTCACTGAACAAGTTCCAGAAGAAAAAAAACAGTTCTTTGTGCTTTGTAACTTTAAAATAACAGAACTATGATTGTTGATCCTGTAACAGCGACTCAAATCTGCGCCCATCACCGATATTTGACCACGCAGAAAGTGAAAAGCTCGTGTGAACAGTAATAAGTTCTTTCATATCAGGAACACTGGCGTGTTTAAATTTACACCTGCTCTGTGTTTGACAGATTTTAAAGTCGACTCTTTCATCTTTATGTCATTCAAATCTCCTGAGAGGAGACTTTCAGATTAGAGAAATGATTTTTTTTCAAAGACGACCAGAACATAATGCAAGGACAAGCGAGAATAGAGTGTGGAGACGAATTCAGGCCACCTTTGAATGGAGATGAGAGGGTCTGCATGGCTGCCGGGGCTTTCTGTACGTCGAGCTAACTCTGGGCGAAGCCTGCCGGAGCCTCCTCTTCATCAGGGCCCAGATCCCAGCGGAGCTTTCTATCAATGCAGATTACATGCATGTAGAGGAGGCTGCAGAAGAGAAAAGGAATAAAGGTAGGTGTAAAATAAAGAATCAAAAGGGTCGCGTTCAATCTCAGCCATGGGGGTGATGACAGGCTTGCCTCACACCTGAGCTGTATTATGCATTCCATAATCGGCCAAAGCCTGCACAAACACACACACACACACACACACACACACACACACACACACAGTGACCGGCGGCTGCAGGGTTGTGTTGGGTTTCTCTGACAAGGTGAACTTCATGCATCGCGTACATGATATATAACTCCCGTCTGGCGAACAAAAGCAGGCCAGACAGAGCAGGAACGACGAAAAAGAGGAATAAAAGTGCTTCTCCTTTTCCTTTCTCTCTCTCTCTGCTGCAGCTTTTTTTTCTGGCCCAGTGACAAAGGCAGCGAGAGGTAGGTGACCTTCGTCTCTGTCCCTTCTTTCATGGCTGCGGCGAAACAGAGGGTCAAGTTCATTCATCTGCCACTTCAGACTCTCCTTTATTTGCTGCTTCTGGAGCGGTTAAAGCGCAGAAAGAAACCAGTCAGAGCCCCCGTCAGAATAAAATTAATCTGTGTCCAAGGAACCCGAGATAAGTTCAGGAACTATTTGGATGTATTTTGAGAAAAAAAAAGTAATTTCTGCTGGCGTGCGCCTGGCTGCTCCGAGGCTCCTGGCCGGTCTAATAGCCTTTCATTACACGTTTCCTCCCCAGCCAATTAGAGACAGGTCTGTGGCCGTCCAGCCCTCCAGCCCACGGACACGCACACTTTGATCAGCTCTCTGTTCACTGACACATGTCTAATGACCAGGGGAGAGCTGAGAGGGTGGCCTGTGTTCACACATGCCTCCACCCACTGCAGCCACGGCACAGAGCCACAAACAGCCCAACACTGCAAACATTCCTCTTTAAACGCGTTTTCTACAGTGTGTTTCTCTGGAAGTTACAAATACAGACTCACCCAGTAGCCTTTGTTTCAGTTTCACATAATACATTTATTTTCATAAAATCCACCTTGGATTTGAGTCTGCTGAGACGGTAGCTCATTAAATCATTCTGAAGGACGCGACTGAAGCGAAACATCTTCTAAAAAATCAGCTCCAATCTTTAAGAGAGTTTCTGTGGAAAAAATAAACAAATAAAATGTACGTGTTCTAAGGTAGCTTAATAAACAGCATCAGGGCAGAGAAATAGAGTTCATGCCCTCCAGGACTGATGAGCTAACAGCTAGTCAAAGAAAATATGTGGCTGCCATCTTTAAAGTAACACAGAGCAGTTTCCTGCTCCTCCGCCCTACTGGTTGAAAGTGGCATTACAACTACAGAAAACAACCTTACTGCAGCAGCCTGCTGTAGCTAGCGCTAACGAGCTAACACTAACATGAGCCAACTAAATAAACCACGAAGTAAAAAGATCCTCACTGTTGGACAAAAAATATTATTACTTACAAGTCCAGTAGCAACAAAGCCAGGTCACCATCAGTCCATGAGTTTGTAGCCTCCTTTAGCTCCCTCAAACTAGTGTAGGCTGCTCCGGTGTTTACGCTGATTTTAGTTTTTTGATTCTCCTTCGAAGACATTACTCCAGGCTCCGCCATGATGCCAACAGAAAAAGCAAACTACTACTTTTTCTTCTTCTTGTGTTTTTTACTGACATTCAGCAAACTGAAAAAGCTAACTGCACAGAGAATAGGTAACAGCCATAAAGCAGGTACAAGAGCGCCCCCTAGAACACCTACCCGCTCCACAAAACTGTTAAGTGCTGTATCTGGTCAGCAGAGGGCTGCAGAGTGGTGTCAGATATGAAACTGGTCAAGTTTCTAAAGCCTAATTTATACTTCTCCGTCAGCTCCTCGAGGCAGAGACACGCACGCATTGATGGAACCGTTTTACCTCTGGACACATGGAGAGTGCTGCAAAGCAATTCCCCGCCAGGACAACAGAGGGCGTAGCGCTTTTCTGCAGCATCCTGTCATGTATCCGGTCCAAGATAGTGCATTTACAGTTTATATTTGCAGTTTATATTGTGCTTTTTTGCATTTAAGAGACTTTTTAACACAAACAAGCTTGTCCCTCATTCTCCGCCACCTCTAAACCCACGTTTCCCGTCATTTCCGTCCATGAATAAAACGCTTGCCGCGCATCTTTATACTCCTCCACTCACGGGTGAATAAACTTTCATATTTTCTGAGTTTTACCGCGAGGTATTCTTCAAGCTGCTCCGTGTTTGTTTTTTGAGGCGGCAATGGTGGAGCTGGTGACGTATTTAAAGAAGCGGCGTTCTGACCAATCACAAGCTTGCGCTCTCCGTCTCGTTGGACGGATGTTTAGAAGAGAGAGCTCGACTCCGTCCGACCTTGCAAGCCTGCTGGAGAGCTCTTGCAACGACAGATCATGGCGGTCCGTCCGTCCGTACTGACAAAAACGGAGAAGTATAAATTAGGCTTAACTCAAAAATCACTGAGATCAACGTTAATCAACTTTGTTTTTGGCAGAAATATTAAGAAGTTCTTGGTGTTAAAGATTAAAAACTTATGGAAAATTAAACTATTGGAACCATCTTTATGAAGGAGAGAGAAACCATCTCGTTTCCAACGAGGTCGTCTAATTAAACCCAAAACACCAGAACATCATAACAGCGTTTTCCACAAAGTGAAGCACAACACAGCAAAACACACCCACACACACATACACCTGCCCTCAATCCCCCCATTTCTAGGCCTTCTTTTAAGAATTTGAAAACTTTCTACAGTTATTTATGGTCGTGACCTAAAAATCAGACATTTTTAGACCCTCAAACGTTTCTTATAATTATAAACTTAAAAAAATACATAATTTTGAGGCTTTACAAAGTTCTTACTGATCATGTAAACCAGTGGTTCCGACCGTTTTCACACGGACCCCCTTTCCTGTGTCCAAGACAAGCCAGGGCCCCCCAACCCCAACTCCTACCAACGATTCAAACCAATAATTATAAACTTCATGCAGACATACAGAATTGTGGCTCTTACTGACTTTTGATTTTACTATTGGGTATTATAGTGTGTCACTGGGATTTTATAAATGTAATTTTTACAAATATAATCTTGGTAACCTTACAATATCAACACAGACTCAAATTATGGGGACCCCCTGCAATCTTGGGGGGTCACGGACCCCACCTTGGGAACCACTGGTGTTAACTAGTCCTTCTAAAGTAATAAATGGTCATTTATGGTCTTGGCTGGCACCTTCAGCTCCAAATAAAATAGCTATTTCTTTAAACAGAAGCTGTTCAGAAATCCATCTACAGCAGATAAAACAGGAAAAGTTTTCAAAAGAGTTTTCCTGATCGTCATGTCCGAGTTTAATCCACTGGTTCTCTTGTTTTACATAAACGAGCGTTCGTTTCCAGCAGGACGCAGAAGAACTTCAGACCCACTATAAATATTTGCACCGAAACCCTAAAAGTTGTTAGATTAATCCAGTGGTTCTCAATTAGTGGGGCGCGCCCCCCTTGTGGGGCGCGGAGGAGGAGCAGGGGGGGCGCGGCGCACCGCACCTGACCCCCCCAACCCCTCCCCCCACCCCGCTCGGAGCTTCCCCAACGGAGAATAAAACAGATTCCACAATACATGCACGAACTGATTTGTGAACACAGAAAAAGTCCAAACATGGATTTTATTTCATGGAGCAGTGCAAATGTTCCATGGAAGAGAAATTTAGATTTTTCTTACTTTTTGTTTCATTTATATTTTTTGTTTGGTAGAGTGACGTATANACGGTTCAGGAAGCCCAAAGACGAGCTCCAAAATCAGAGAACAAGCTCTTTAATCAGCAACTTACAGCAAACTGCAGCTTTTACACAGACCTTCTTTTATTCTGTTCTCTTAGGATTTAATCCTGGTCCATGCACACACACACGCGCGCACACACACACACGCACGCACGCACCTTCACACATTCCTGCTCCCAGTGATCAAATAAGTGTGTTTGAGGTGGGTCAGGTGCTGCGGGACTCAGGTGCGTTTGTGTTTCTCTCGTTCCTTTAATCATTTACAGTGTTTATTGCTTGACCTTTGACCCTTTGGTTAGCTTACAAAGCCAGCAGGCAAACAGGATGCCAGTTTTTATGATGCATGACTGGAGAAACATTCAGCTGTAAATAGGATGGATATGGATGCTTTGCTCTGTAGAAAATGAATCAGAAGTTTTAGTCGAAAAGCCGTCTCTCACGTCGGGAGCAACTTTAGAAAAATGGAACGCTTTTCGAACCCACGTCACACGTTTCTGTTCCTCTTTCGGTAAAATTCTTGAATTTTGCTGAACTTATTGAAGGAAGCTGAACAGAAAACCAACGTTTTTTCATCCATTTGAGACCTAAGAGTGCCGCGTGGTTCCTCTTCCAGCTGAAAGTGTTAGGAAGCAGAAAATAAACAAAAGTACAAAATAGAAGTTACCACGAGTAGAAGAACCCACGCAGAACCCAGAGGGAAACAGAATCAACACAGGAGAGGAGAAAAAAAGCAGAGGATTTAGAAGAGGTGAAGAGAAATGAGCAAGAAAACTGGCTGGATTTTCAAAATAAAACAGGAAGTAAAACACGTTTGCATTTCTTTGGCATTTTCTGAATCAAATTCAATATTTTCTTGAAGAAGGAACTTGCTCTTAATGTGTGGAGGCGATAAAATAGATAAACCACCTGCTTCCATTTCTTAAGCCTAAAACCATCCAGTAGCATCTGTTTTAGGAACACCAGCATCGTTGCATCAGAGCATGTCCAGTTAGCCTCCCACATATTTATGCAACAGCACAGGTGAAAGCAAAAGTTTGTTGTTTCCACAGAAATAAAGCAGCTAACAGATGACTGAACCTGGGAAAATACTATTGTGTGTTTTGGACACAAACAGTGACGGAGCCAGGAACGAGGTTTTATTACTTTGATTTGTGTTTTCATGAGAATAACGTTGTTTTAAACTGAGACACGAGGATTTAAGCTGCAACGCCAAACGGTGTCGGTTCAACTGGAGCTGTTCTGAATGACGGCTTCTGTTATTTACACAGATTACAAGTTCTTCAGGCTTTTGTCAGACGAGACGCTTCAGAGTGTGAAAAGAGAAAGAGGAATGAGACAAAAAAGGAAGAGGTCGTTAAAATGTTTCCAGCAAAAAGGGAAGAGGTCCTTGAACGTGTTAGAAGTGATGCACGAAGATGGACCGACCAACTTTAACTATCTGTGGTTAGAAAAATCACCTGATAAGCTTTTATTTTACAAACAAGTAAATATTGTCTGTTTACAGGTGTATTTTTGTGAATAATTTTGGCTATGCTAATGCAATTTATCAAATTTTTGGGGAGAATGTGTATTTTTGGGGAAATTACCAAAAATAATTTTAAAAAATCCATTTAATGTAACATTGAAATCATTTTGTAACGTTACCGCCCTTAGTGCATTTTTTTGTGCTCGAACACCAGAACTGTAAATTAAAAGGTTATATAAGGGTTAAATTTAAATAAGATCAAATAAAATGCAGGTTTAAGTGCTTTCATGGAATAACTATGAACCTCTACAACAGAATGACGCTAAACATACGTCTCAGGATCTTCACTCGACTGAGTGGAAGTTGTTGTTGGTCCTCCGCTCCAAGTACAGATCGAGGGGCGATAGCGCGTTCTCGGTTCTGACTCCAACGCTCTGGAACGAGTTGCCTTTGAGCGTTAGGCAGGCGCCATCGCTTCAGGTTTTTAGGACTAATTTTTTTTTTGATGGTGTTTCAGCATTAGGGATCACAACAATGCCTTGATCTGTTATTGTTTTTATCTCGTTTCACATGTTTTTATGATTGTTTCCTGTTTTTATTCAACTTTCTCTTGTTTTTATTGTTTATCTTTATTTTAATGATACTTGTTATTGTTTTGTGGTTGTGTTCAGCACCTTGGGCTTCTGATAGGGTTGTGGAAGGTGCTTTATAAATAAACTGAAGCTGAACTAAAACTTGTAATGCTGTCGAATCTATTCGGTTTTTTTCTCCACATCATCTCTACAAATAACAACCTCCCGGAGAAAAATATATCAATACTCTCTCGCAAAAGTTTTGTTTTTCTCAACTTTAAAATCTAATAATGGAAACAAGGTTTGTTTTCTTTTTCTTTTTCAAAAATGGCGACATTTGGTGGTGGAGGAAAAATAATTTTTTTACTTTAGTCTCAGAAAAATCTGGATTTTAATCAGAATTCTGAAAAGAAAAAAAATGTATTTTTTTCCAGTGGCCCTAATCTGCTTCTGTATAAATGTCTTCTAAATCTCCTAAATTCCACAGCAGTTCAGGTGGATTTGACCCTGGATCAAGCAGAAGAGCTGCATCTAGGTGCTGCTGGAGGGGTGTAAAGGTTTATAACGTACCTGTGTTTGAACTAGCTGTTAGCTTGACACCCCTGTAGAAGGTAGTGTCTATTTTTCTGAACAGAGGCTGTTCAGGAAGCTCTCAACAGCTGATGTTCTGGTTCTGCTGGATGGTTTTTCCTTCCCACAGTCGCCGTGTGCACCTGCAGAATAGGAAACTGCATTCAGGTAAAGATTTGATGCACTCTAACTTCTTTTAGGAGCAACGTTTTACTTTTTAAATTAACATTTTGTCAAATGCTGACTTGTAAAAACGATTACGTGAATTTTGAACTGATCTTAGACTTTGGTTGAAAAACCTCATACATCGCCACCACCAGAAACTATAAGTGAAACATGAGTTTCTTCAGTTATTCGATGTTGCAACCTTTCTGTTTTTGCGAAACACCGACGGTGGGTAAAATATCTGGAAAGGTGTTGGAAGCGCTGGTGTTTATGTTCACACACAGGTCAGCCCCACAGGTATGTCTCAACCCACAACATCACCTCCAGCTGAACTCCTAAGAGCCGAGGTGAGGAAGGAGTCAGCGGAAAGGAGTGAATCACGTTGAAGCGACAAGTCAAAATACCGACATTAATCTGAAGTTGGACACAAAACGAAAATTACTGCCTCTCAAGACCAATGATGCATGGTGGCGGTGTTTCTGCCCCGCTGACGGGGATGAAGGGAAGATGAATGAATGATGCGGTGAATGTGTGGATGACAGGTGCAGAAATATGAAGGAGGTGACCCGATGAGATTTAGAGATCAGAATCAGTTTCTGTGGGATTTCATCCTTAGACTCCGACACGGGGAAGAAAAGGTGGTCAAACATCAAGAAGAAAGGATTCGTCGTGTGTTTGTGAATTTTCACTCATCGGTTGGTTACAGAACACACACACACACACACACACACACACACACGCACACACACACACAGCGATGATTACCATACTCCATATTACTGGTGTACAGATAACTGCGCGGCTCCCACAGGCCTGCCAATCCACTGTAATCCCTCAAACACTCTGAATTTTCATTTCAAACAAAAGCTAAACTGCCAGAAGACACAAGGCAGCATTCTCTTCCCTTCTGCTTTTTCTATTTTCCCTTCCCTGCCTCATTTTCGTCGTTCCTTATGTTCCAACCCACTCGTCCTCTCCCCTTTTCTGTTGTTATCTGCATTTGTGAAACTCAATATCAGAATGATGAATTATGCTTTCAGCAGACACAAAAAGGCTCATCCAGCTGAACAAATCTGAAGTTATATCACAAACCCAGCGTTTGGCACTCTTCTAGCAGGACTAAAGTCGAGCTCTTCAGGAAAATAAGAAACTTAACATGAACATTTACAAACTAATCACCGAATATGATCACAGTTACGACGAGTTTCAGCTGCTTTTGTGATTTTTAGATAAAAATAAATAAATAAAGCCAAACAAAGCTGAAATTTAACATTAGCTAAATAAAAAAAAACTGAATTTTATGAAATGTCCTTTTCTCTGAGGTGTTTTTAAGTTTCCAGAAAATTTCAACTTCATTTCTTTACTCATCTTTGCTCAGGAGCGGTTCACTGAGCCGCCATTTTCCAGTTTTCCCTTTTTTCCACGACNGAAAAAAGTCTCAATTCTGAGATTAAAGTCAGAATTCTGAGATTAAAGTCTCAATTCTGAGATTAAAGTCAGAATCCTGAGATTAAAGTCAGAATCCTGAGATTAAAGTCAGAATTCTGAGATTAAAGTCAGAATTCTCTTTCTTTTAATTTTTTTCTTTTCATTGGCCCTAATCCTCTTCCGTACATTTTTCTAAATGTTCTCACTAATTTTATTAGTTTTTCTTGCCGTTTCTGACATTTTGACTTTTTCTTCTCCGTCTCTGACGTTGTGATCAACATTATCTTTTTTATTTGAATTTTGACATTTAATCTTTTTTTCTCGACACTCCTATTTTTTTATTTCTGTTCGAGTTCCTTCTTTAATCCCTAAACTGGTAAAAAAACACAAACAAAACAAATCTTCCTGCTCATTTCTTGTGGCCCTAATATGCTGTCATAATATTCAGCTTAACTGTACAGTTAGATTATGCTTATTTGTCCTAATACATAAATATGTCATCTTTGGGCAAAAGCTCTCAATTGTGGCTTGAATGAGGCAACAGGATCCCGGCGCACAATCATCTCTGTCCATGAGTCTTTCAGAAGTTGAAGGATTTTATGCGACACTTTTCACCGCCGCCTTATTTTCCCCTTTGAAAGGGAAGGAGTTGATGTTTTCCCCCCTCGCTTCTCTCTGGGTTTAACTTATTTCAACCCGGCTGAAAAGTCTGTTGCTTTGGCTGCTTTCAGTCTGAGCTTCACAACTTATCTCCCTCTCTCTCTTTGTTATTAAATGCAGCGAGCGAACGATCGGCGTCTCTCTGAGGGACGGAGAGTCAAAAATCTAAATGGGGAGGCGCGCTCGCTGCATTACCATGAAAAAGGTGTGTGTTTGTGTCGTGTGGACGGGGTGGTCCTGGAGCCCTTATCGGTTCACCAACAGGAGAACGGAGCTGATTAACATCTAATTTAACCCAATCTCACAGTCAATACGCAGCCATTCAAAGGCTGCATCTATATGTATTTAAGAGGTAATCACTGGTCGGACTCCCGCGCTCACACTCCCACCTCCCTCCCCCTTTGTGTGGCGGGACAACACACAAACATATTTCCATCTGAAAGGCGGGCCTTGGCGGCTATAGATTTCTGAAGGAGAATCGTTGGTGTTATTGTGGACTTGTTTGTGTGGATACTCGCTGTACCTGCATCATGCAGGGCTTGTGGGTGCAAATGCATCCGTGTATGCTAATAGTGTCAGAGAATCTGGTGGAGAGCAGCTAAAATGTCTCTCCTCGCTATAAACCCACAGTGAAAACATAAAAATAAAGCAATTTTAAAAAGTTGAAGCCATCTATTCAGACGTGCAGCCGAGTTCTGAGATTTGTTTCAGCGCGTGAGCGTTTTGCCAAAGTAGCTCAAATTCATGTTATCACAAACATCCTCGTGAGGCTATGAAGTGGTCATAAAACCAACAGTTCAGTAGAGTTTAAATGTGGAGATAGTTTTCTAAAAGAAGAGCCAATAGCTCACTTTTTGAAGGTGTTTGCCGTTGATTTTCTTCAATTCAATCTTTTATCCATTAAAAGTATTTATTCCAGACTGAAAGAACAGATTTTTGGGTAAGAACGAGCTCTGAGTAAGGATTCTAATGGATTTCATTTTATTTTTTTTATTTTTATTTAACCTTTATTTAACCAGATGAGTGGATTGAGAACTCATTCTCATTTACAACGACGATCTGGCCAAGAGGCAGCAGCAACAGACACATAGTTAGCTTTACACAAACAGATAAGATAAAAAACAGATAAGATAAAAAAATGCAGATAAAGATAACATAAAACAGCTAGACATAAAGACAAAGGACTGTTCTCATATATAATATGTATAAGCCATCAAAACAGACTTAAAACAATCTTTAAGTACTCAGCAGCAGGCACATTGATCAGAAACTATTGAATGCAATGAATTATTGAAGGTAGATAATGGAACGTAGGTAGTGAGCTTTAGTGATTTTTGCAGTTCATTCCAGTCATTGGGAGCAGCAAACTGGAATGAGGAGCGGCCAAAGGAGGTGCGAGCTTTGGGAATAATCATAGAGATTAGGTTACTGGAACGTAAAATGCGCTGGTTGTTGGAAGTGATGAGTAATGAGCGAAGATATGACGGTGTTCTACCGATAATTGTTTTGTATATAAATTGATACCAATGTAACAACAATTTCATGATCAGAGACAAACTGAATTCAGCGCTTCAGTAAAGGACTAAATGAGCTCTAATGGCCACCAGCTCCGACTCAGCACAGCCTGCTGATTAAAGGGTTACACTGAAGGAAAGGGGTTGGATTGGGGGGTTAAACCATCAAATGGTTCCCGAGCACAGCCACAGCTGCAGCTCACCGCTCTCCCAGGGGATGGGTCAAATGCAGAGAACAAATTTCACATACAGCAGTGTGTGTGAACTAGTGGGACTTTAACTTTCTCTGCTGACCTTACACACCCACCATGGAATGATTGGTCTGCTGAAGTGATGTCCCTCTCACACCTACCTACTAGTGGGAGCCTCTGACTGGCGTGAGTAGTATCAGCCAGCGGTGGCCTCCCGCATGTGCAATTCATTAGGAATTTGGACAAGTGGGGTAAACATCTAGCCTAGAACGTGGAGATTAAGTATTAATCTAGCCTAGAAATCTAGACGGACAGAAGCCGAAGCAAAATGAATTTGCTCTGCATGGCGGTCTAGCCACGCCCCAATGGAACCTCCGCAGCCCTGAGCAGTCTTGTGGTTTGCCAATCACAGCGGTTTTGGGGCGGGTTTATGTGACTAAGCGGAACAACAATGATGGTGGCGGCTCATTTGAAACAGCTTTGGCATCAACTTTGGACTATTAAGTCTTGGGCTTTTCTTTGAGTCAAGAGCAGATAGAGGTACGTAATAGGGGTAGACAGATATATCGGGCCGATATTTACCATTTTTAACATATAGACATCGGCTGATATACTTCCTCAGTAAAGCCGATTTAAAGATATGTAAACATATAATTATGTTCCTGAATAAAATCTGTATAAAAAAAAGCTCTAAAAATTATTTTCAACCTAAATTTCTTTTAATATTCCAGTTTTGGACATTTAATGCTCGGTCAGTTAATTGATTTGTTTCATTGACTTTAGTTAGATGTCTGATTTTAACACTGAGCAGTGCACAAAACTAAGATTGAACAAAATTATTCCGGGTCAGAAATGTTCATCAACTGATGTTATTAGTGACATTTTAGCAGCAAATAAGGTGAAAAATCAGCAGCACATATCGGCCATCGGCTGACCATGACCTCTAGATATCAGCATCGGTATCGGCAATAGAAAAACCAATATCGGTCGACCTCTAGTACTTAAGTCCATTTTTTAGAAAAAGGAAGCATTTGCGTCTTCTTTGATGGAGTATGGTGGACTACCCCGTTGACTGACATCCGTAGCGGTGAGAACGTCCCGTTGTTCGTTGTCCAATAGCATGCAGGGACAGTTTGAAAGACATCCGTAGATTACGCCCCACAACTGAGCTTGAGTGGGAGAGGAGCCCACAGCAGCGCCGCTGCTCAGTGAGGAAGCAGTGTGCTTCATGTCAGAGTCTCCAAAAAAACAACACTGCTCACGCCCACTTTTGTTAACCAACTTGTGGCGCTTAGGAAGGACACCACAGACTTCACCCCACTTTAGCAGAGCCCACCCATGTCCTCANAACAAAATGCTTGAAAAGGAAAATGCAGGTAGATTTATCCCACTACACGTTTGTAACTTTATAAAGCAATAACTTATAAGCATGTAATATTTATGTATTTGATACAATTCAAATCACCTTCAAAACGCAGTCCCACACCCAGGGCCGTTTCTAGGCTTTTCGGGGCCGACGCCACAGTGCCCCCCCCCCCCCCCCCCCCCCCCCCCCCCCCCCCCGGGGGGGGCGCAAAAAAATCTATGTACCCTAGGGGGGGCTTCACCAAAAGTAATTGAGAACCACTGGATTAAACGGTTCAGGAAGCCCAAAGACGAGCTCCAAAATCAGAGAACAAGCTCTTTAATCAGCAACTTACAGCAAAGTGCAGCTTTTACACAGACCTTCTTTTATTCTGTTCTCTTAGGATTTAATCCTGGTCCATGCACACACACACACACACACGCACACGCACACACACGCACGCGCGCGCACCTTCACACATTCCTGCTCCCAGTGATCAAATAAGTGTGTTTGAGGTGGGTCAGGTGCTGCGGGACTCAGGTGCGTTTGTGTTTCTCTCGTTCCTTTAATCATTTACAGTGTTTATTGCTTGACCTTTGACCCTTTGGTTAGCTTACAAAGCCAGCAGGCAAACAGGATGCCAGTTTTTATGATGCATGACTGGAGAAACATTGAGCTGTAAATAGGATGGATATGGATGCTTCGCTCTGTAGAAAATGAATCAGAAGTTTTAGTCGAAAAGCCGTCTCTCACGTCGGGAGCAACTTTAGAAAAATGGAACGCTTTTCGAACCCACGTCACACGTTTCTGTTCCTCTTTCGGTAAAATTCTTGAATTTTGCTGAACTTATTGAAGGAAGCTGAACAGAAAACCAACGTTTTTTCATCCATTTGAGACCTAAGAGTGCCGCGTGGTTCCTCTTCCAGCTGAAAGTGTTAGGAAGCAGAAAATAAACAAAAGTACAAAATTAAAGTTACCACGAGTAGAAGAACCCACGCAGAACCCAGAGGGAAACAGAATCAACACAGGAGAGGAGAAAAAAAGCAGAGGATTTAGAAGAGGTGAAGAGAAATGAGCAAGAAAACTGGCTGGATTTTCAAAATAAAACAGGAAGTAAAACACGTTTGCATTTCTTTGGCATTTTCTGAATCAAATTCAATATTTTCTTGAAGAAGGAACTTGCTCTTAATGTGTGGAGGCGATAAAATAGATAAACCACCTGCTTCCATTTCTTAAGCCTAAAACCATCCAGTAGCATCTGTTTTAGGAACACCAGCATCGTTGCATCAGAGCATGTCCAGTTAGCCTCCCACATATTTATGCAACAGCACAGGTGAAAGCAAAAGTTTGTTGTTTCCACAGAAATAAAGCAGCTAACAGATGACTGAACCTGGGAAAATACTATTGTGTGTTTTGGACACAAACAGTGACGGAGCCAGGAACGAGGTTTTATTACTTTGATTTGTGTTTTCATGAGAATAACGTTGTTTTAAACTGAGACACGAGGATTTAAGCTGCAACGCCAAACAGTGTCGGTTCAACTGGAGCTGCTCTGAATGACGGCTTCTGTTATTTACACAGATTACAAGTTCTTCAGGCTTTTGTCAGACGAGACGCTTCAGAGTGTGAAAAGAGAAAGAGGAATGAGACAAAAAAGGAAGAGGTCGTTAAAATGTTTCCAGCAAAAAGGGAAGAGGTCCTTGAACGTGTTAGAAGTGATGCACGAAGATGGACCGACCAACTTTAACTATCTGTGGTTAGAAAAATCACCTGATAAGCTTTTATTTTACAAACAAGTAAATATTGTCTGTTTACAGGTGTATTTTTGTGAATAATTTTGGCTATGCTAATGCAATTTATCAAATTTTTGGGGAGAATGTGTATTTTTGGGGAAATTACCAAAAATAATTTTAAAAAATCCATTTAATGTAACATTGAAATCATTTTGTAACGTTACCGCCCTTAGTGCATTTTTTTGTGCTCGAACACCAGAACTGTAAATTAAAAGGTTATATAAGGGTTAAATTTAAATAAGATCAAATAAAATGCAGGTTTAAGTGCTTTCATGGAATAACTATGAACCTCTACAACAGAATGACGCTAAACATACGTCTCAGGATCTTCACTCGACTGAGTGGAAGTTGTTGTTGGTCCTCCGCTCCAAGTACAGATCGAGGGGCGATAGCGCGTTCTCGGTTCTGACTCCAACGCTCTGGAACGAGTTGCCTTTGAGCGTTAGGCAGGTGCCATCGCTTCAGGTTTTTAGGACTAATTTTTTTTTTGATGGTGTTTCAGCATTAGGGATCACAACAATGCCTTGATCTGTTATTGTTTTTATCTCGTTTCACATGTTTTTATGATTGTTTCCTGTTTTTATTCAACTTTCTCTTGTTTTTATTGTTTATCTTTATTTTAATGATACTTGTTATTGTTTTGTGGTTGTGTTCAGCACCTTGGGCTTCTGATAGGGTTGTGGAAGGTGCTTTATAAATAAACTGAAGCTGAACTAAAACTTGTAATGCTGTCGAATCTATTCGGTTTTTTTCTCCACATCATCTCTACAAATAACAACCTCCCGGAGAAAAATATATCAATACTCTCTCGCAAAAGTTTTGTTTTTCTCAACTTTAAAATCTAATAATGGAAACAAGGTTTGTTTTCTTTTTTTTTTTTCTTAAATGGCGACATTTGGTGGTGGAGGAAAAATAATTTCTTTACTTTAGTCTCAGAAAAATCTGGATTTTAATCAGAATTCTGAAAAGAAAAAAAATGTATTTTTTTCCAGTGGCCCTAATCTGCTTCTGTATAAATGTCTTCTAAATCTCCTAAATTGCACAGCAGTTCAGGTGGATTTGACCCTGGATCAAGCAGAAGAGCTGCATCTAGGTGCTGCTGGAGGGGTGTAAAGGTTTATAACGTACCTGTGTTTGAACTAGCTGTTAGCTTGACACCCCTGTAGAAGGTAGTGTCTATTTTTCTGAACAGAGGCTGTTCAGGAAGCTCTCAACAGCTGATGTTCTGGTTCTGCTGGATGGTTTTTCCTTCCCACAGTCGCCGTGTGCACCTGCAGAATAGGAAACTGCATTCAGGTAAAGATTTGATGCACTCTAACTTCTTTTAGGAGCAACGTTTTACTTTTTAAATTAACATTTTGTCAAATGCTGACTTGTAAAAAACAATTACGTGAATTTTGAACTGATCTTAGACTTTGGTTGAAAAACCTCATACATCGCCACCACCAGAAACTATAAGTGAAACATGAGTTTCTTCAGTTATTCGATGTTGCAACCTTTCTGTTTTTGCGAAACACCGACGGTGGGTAAAATATCTGGAAAGGTGTTGGAAGCGCTGGTGTTCATGTTCACACACAGGTCAGCCCCACAGGTATGTCTCAACCCACAACATCACCTCCAGCTGAACTCCTAAGAGCCGAGGTGAGGAAGGAGTCAGCGGAAAGGAGTGAATCACGTTGAAGCGACAAGTCAAAATACCGACATTAATCTGAAGTTGGACACAAAACGAAAATTACCGCCTCTCAAGACCAATGATGCATGGTGGCGGTGTTTCTGCCCCGCTGACGGGGATGAAGGGAAGATGAATGAATGATGCGGTGAATGTGTGGATGACAGGTGCAGAAATATGAAGGAGGTGACCCGATGAGATTTAGAGATCAGAATCAGTTTCTGTGGGATTTCATCCTTAGACTCCGACACGGGGAAGAAAAGGTGGTCAAACATCAAGAAGAAAGGATTCGTCGTGTGTTTGTGAATTTTTACTCATCGGTTGGTTACAGAACACACACACACACGCACACACACACACACAGCGATGATTACCATACTCCATATTACTGGTGTACAGATAACTGCGCGGCTCCCACAGGCCTGCCAATCCACTGTAATCCCTCAAACACTCTGAATTTTCATTTCAAACAAAAGCTAAACTGCCAGAAGACACAAGGCAGCATTCTCTTCCCTTCTGCTTTTTCTATTTTCCCTTCCCTGCCTCATTTTCGTCGTTCCTTATGTTCCAACCCACTCGTCCTCTCCCCTTTTCTGTTGTTATCTGCATTTGTGAAACTCAATATCAGAATGATGAATTATGCTTTCAGCAGACACAAAAAGGCTCATCCAGCTGAACAAATCTGAAGTTATATCACAAACCCAGCGTTTGGCACTCTTCTAGCAGGACTAAAGTCGAGCTCTTCAGGAAAATAAGAAACTTAACATGAACATTTACAAACTAATCACCGAATATGATCACAGTTACGACGAGTTTCAGCTGCTTTTGTGATTTTTAGATAAAAATAAATAAATAAAGCCAAACAAAGCTGAAATTTAACATTAGCTAAATAAAAAAAACTGAATTTTATGAAATGTCCTTTTCTCTGAGGTGTTTTTAAGTTTCCAGAAAATTTCAACTTCATTTCTTTACTCATCTTTGCTCAGGAGCGGTTCACTGAGCCGCCATTTTCCAGTTTTCCCTTTTTTCCACGACACAAATGAATCATTTCCTGTTAGCTCTCCTTAATATTTGCTTTCAGGTCCTCTTTGGTTACTTAGGGAATCCCACAGACTGTAGTCCAGTGTATCGCAGTCTAGACTTTGTGTTTTCCACTGGTCTGTTTTAAAGGAACCAGATCCTCCAGGTGGTTTTAAATTCTGCAGCCTGTGTGAGCTGGTAAACACCAAGTCTTCATCAGCACACAAGTCTCTGAACATTGTGTCCAACTGACCATTAATTCAAGAGAAACCTGGTCAAAATCCAGAAATGCATCTTTTGAAACTCAGAAAATCTGATCCCATGAAAAATCATGATGCTGAATATTCCAAGTAGAATATCTGAGACTGAATCAAGGCAATTTGCATGAAGATGAATAAATTGAATTAGTTGATATTAAATTCTCTCTTTTATGTCCACCTGAACTAAAAATAAGGATTTATTTTTTGTTGCTGATAAGTATAGATGATAAAAGAACATTTTAACATATTTTCTATGGTGAAAGTGAAAATATTCTTATGAATATTAAATCTTATCTCAGAACATGTAACAGAATAAACTTTGTTTTAATCTCAGTAGTTTGAATCCCAAACACTCACCGTGTTCCGGTCTGAGTCACATTTGTTTTCCCACCTCTCTGTAGCGGTTACTCAGTTGGGTCTGTGCAAAATAAACACTAATAATTGTGTGTGTGTGTGTGTGTGTGTCTCACCTCAGAAGACACTTTCCTTCTCAATCATCTTTACAATCATCCTGCAGTTTTTAAGTCTTTAGTTTTACTGATGAATTTCCCTTTTTGCACAAACAGTAAAAACTACTGATGCAAAAACAGCCAAAACACTTTTTCTATGACTGAGTGGAAATAAATTAGAAATATCTCGATAAAACAAACAAATAAATAAATAAAAATAGTTTTTGTATGTTTTTCTTGTAGGTTCTTGTACCTTCCACCATGGCTGTGCGCGTGTTGCTAGTGCACCGTGCCCAAACCCTTTAGACAAACTAAAGAAACACAAACATCTAATGGAAGAACTTCAAAAGTTTCATGCTCAAAGGGCAAAATGTTAAAAGTCACTGAACTCTGCAGTCGGCCTCTGAGACGTCAAACACTATTTGTGCAGCTGCAGTTTAGTTAATAGTTATGCAAAATAATGCTTTTACACACACACACACACACACACACACACAGGCATGCACACAAAAATCTAGACACAGGTAAACAACCATACAAACTAAATCGATCAATTCCATTGATTTGTTCCAAAGATCCGATAGAAAAGTCAAGCCAATCTCTTTCCACGCCTGTTGTGAATGAGTGAACGAGTCACTGTAAAGCGCTTTGGAGTCCTCTGACTCAGAAAGGAGCTATACAAGTACAGGTCATTCATTTATCCTAACTTCCTTTACATTGTTCTGACAGTCTGAACACCATCTGATGGCAGCTGAAGGCCCCGTTATTTAAAGTCACTTTTGTTTGTTTTTATTTGTATTATGACCGTTTTTGTTTTAAATTATCTTTTATTCTTTGTTTTTTTCATCATGTTTTTATTTTGATGTTTGTGAAGCACTTTATGATTTTATCTGTGATGAGGGCTAAACCAATAAACTTTACTGAATTACACAAAAGAGATATGAAGAAGCCTTATGATGGAGAATGGAAACATCACACTACAAAAGGTTCATTAATGCTTTTTAATGACTTTATCAATGTTTGTCCACCCGGTTGCCCGAGGGACTTGAGGGTCTCACGCCACACTCAGTAAAATAAACTACCCAATGGGGAAAGTATTTCACACGTTTCCTGTTACTGGGCCTTTGCACCTGACGTTGTGTAACATTGGTGAAATTTAGTACGCAGCAATTAGCCACCGTTAAGTTGGATGGGTACGTTTCCACCAGCTGCGAAGCATAATGTTTTGGACGCGTCCCAGAAGCGCAGGGAGGTGTCGCGTATGTTTTGAGTCCATTTTTTTCCACGCTACACTTCCAGAACGCATCAAACTCAGCAGTTGAGATCGGTCCAAACAGGAAGTCAAACACAAACGCAGTGTAAAACGTCCAGAAACTTTCAAAATAAAAGTCACATGCAGATTTCCAGTTATGTAAAAAACGTACGTCATTTCCAGCTAAACTTCAGTAGCCGAGGTAAACAGAACAGAAAATAAACCACTGACCTTTTTGGATTCATGCAGCCAGCTTTCTTCTTGCTTGTTATCGTGTGAACTCCTGAAATCACGCGTGGTGTTGCCATTCTCACGATTTTGTGACCTCACGGGACCAGCGATGTGGAACGCTTTTGCTGTCGCATCGCTTTTGGAACGGTCCTGGGAGAAAGTGAGCTTGTGGGTAAAACGCGCCTATTACGTTACGTGCCGCTTACACATCCAGTGAACAGACTGGGTTAGCTGCATCACTCTGTTGGGCTAAACCATCAAGAAACAAGTCTGAAATGTAAAAAGCTGTTTTAACTGTTCATAAAAATAATAGTTTTTTGCCTTTTAGATTTGTTTGCATCACTGATTCGTTTTAATCAGAAACGTACACCAAATGGAAACAGATAATCCACCGCCTCTCTGCTCCTACATGCCTTAAGGATAATTGAAGACCTTAAGAGATGATGTCCTGACACAACTCACTCTGATTTAATCCACACGTGACGAAGCTTCGGGTGTGCAGAGTGGCTTCATCACCACGGTGACAGACAGGTTCACCAATAAAAGTGATAACAAAAGACAAGAGCCATTACAGCCAGCTGGGAGAGATAAGCTAATTGAAATTGGATAATGCAGTCATCTGACTTTAGAGGAGGAGAGAAAAGAAGGGAGATTTGGTGATGAAGATTTGTGTGGGATTTATGGAGTAAATATGCTCTGTCGTCACTTTTTTCCTTGAGTAAGACTTTAAGCGGAAACCCTTGAAATGAAATCTAGTCGGGCTGCAGCGTGGTGCTGCAGTGCTGCGTTAAGCCTTTTAGATTACCAAACACTTTAAGTGCACGTTTCTGCCGTTTCACTTCCAGCTGAAGTCTCCTGCTACAAGCTGCACCGCTGCAGATCTAAACTCACCGCAACCCGACGGGGACAAAAGCTCCTCACCTGCAGCCCTGCTGCCAGGCAGAAAGAATGAGTGATGGATTTCTACAGGGCGGGAAATGTCAGCACTGGTGGAATCCTGAGCAGCGATCATCTGTTTACATTTTGGCCGTCAAACAGAATTCTTGCTGTCAGAAAACAGAAATCAATCTCAAACTTTAACTGGAGCCATCTTTGTTCTCATGTTGAAGCTGGTAGGTTTACTGCAACCAAACATCTCCTGACCCACTTAAAGGTGTAGAACACTGAAAAACCATTTTTCTGATTCTAATGGGTCACTCTGAGTTTTGAACATGAAAATAGTCTCCTCCACCTATCTCCTGCATCAGCTTCTGATAGAAAATAGACTCTAGGTGAAACTCTAGGATTAGAAAATCCTGACAGATCTACGTCACACTGTCACTTAACATTCATGGACTCACCCATCTGGACTCACGACGGGGAAGGCTGTTGTTGGTTTAGCGTCCAGGAAACAGCAGAGAACGTCTGGGCTAGTAGAAGCTAACCGTTAGCATTAGCAACTCCACCACACAGCAGAACTCCTCCAGGCTTGTGTTATTGGTGGAGATAAAACATCAACGTTGCAGCGCAAACAGAGTCAGTGGTAGAGTCGTGTTGCTGTTAGCCAATCAGAGGAGAGATGTCCACATATCAGGAAGTAAGACTCCAGATCCTGCCGTGTTCAGCTCTCCTCTGATGTGGCATTTGGGCGATGGTGGCAGGTTGCAGGTTTGTGTCCCGCTCCGTCTGTCGCTGTCGTTGTGTCCTTGGGCAAGACACTTAACCCGCCCTGCCTGCTGGTGGTGGTCGGGGGGACCGGTGGTGCCAGTGTACGGCAGCCTCGCCTCCGTCAGTGCGCCCCAGGGCAGCTGTAGCTACAATGTAGCTAATCACCACCAGGGTGTGAATGTGTGCGTGACTGTGTTGTAAAGTGCCTTGGGGAGTTCTAGGACCCTGGAAGGCTAACCCTAACCATTCCGTTCCTGAAACAGGCACATCTGCTCCCTCCCCAACCCTAACAAAATCAGTTAGAGGAAGTTGTGGATCTTATTTTAAACTCAAAATTTGAATGTGATGAACATTCTCCCAGTATTTATGAACATTTGAAGTAACAAATTGTGCTTAAACCAGTTTAGCAACAGGTTTCGTGCCTGGCTAGGTCACCTGGTGCACATGATGGAAATGCAAACAAATACTCACAAACCTGCAGATTTTGCCCCAAAGGCTCCAAACTACAATTTGGAGAAACATATTCCCACATATCTAAGTTTTCTGAACATTTTAAACTTTTGCTTTTTATTTAAAAAAAGAGGTTTGAAAATAAAAGCAGTGTTTGTTTTTGGTCTTGATGGATTTAGAGAGAATAAAAAATAAACTAGAATTCATCGGATGGACACATTTTACTCTGGATGTGGAAACAAGTCCGTTTTTAGGTGAAGACTCTGGTGTTGAACCGTGAAGACGGCGTGCAGTAATTAGTCCCAGGAAACTGGATGTTATAACGTTTCCTGTAAAGAGCAGGTGTCTTTAGTTTGGCATCATGTCTGTCGTCTCTAGCCTTTAGTCCAACTTCCTCCCAGACGCTTTTTCCCGTTTAGAAAGCTTCCCGCTCCAGATCGACTGTCACTACGACCATTAACGGCAGCCATTCTGGCTCTCCAAACCCCCCTTGTTCTCCGAGTATCGTGGCTGGCCGGCCTCTGGCCTGTTGGCGACTGACCCTCATACGGCTCTCAGTCTGGCACCGGCGCCCCCCATTAGCCTAATTACAGCCATGAAAGCAACGGAGACCAAGACCGGCATTAGGACCAATTAGGGCCGCCCAGGATGGGCCTCGACCAGTGTTGGGTTACCCACAAACACCAACACACACAGTTAGCATCACTATCTCCTGGAACAGAGTCTTTCTCAGCTAACCCTTAAAGCAAACCGTAGCACTGATCTTTAACCTTAAACCTCAGCAGACTTTGGACTAGAAGCTGCTCTCACCTTGGTGAGAGTAAAGTCCTAGAGACGGACCGAGTTAAAGACAGTAAGAAAGAAGCTTTGCAACAAGAGAGAGCGGTTTGTGTCTGCCCATTCATGCATGTGGACGCCTATCCAGGGAGCCAGCGGTAATTTGTGGCTGTCACAGGCAGATAATAAGGCTTGTGTCCTCCCTTCAAATAAAAAGGTAGAGATCCTCCTCTTAAAACAACCATCCTCTGTCTGTTGTTTCCTCCAGGGCCCCTGGAAGTGAGGAGGGTGAAGGTGGAGGGCTGGGCGCAAAAATGCCTCTCACTTTGTTAGCAAAGGTCTCGGCATTGGGAGGAATTTGACTGGAGGAGAGAAACGCCCTGATTCCCTAAAATCTTTGGTTCCTACCTGAAGCTGGAGCTTGCTGATGTTTTTATATGCTTCTAATTTTGAATGTTTTTGACCAGCCATGACAGGAAAGGTCCATGAACAAAAATGACATGGTGCTACCAAAGTGGTATAGGACCAAAACCGTCTGCTAAAGGTCTGATTCACCAGCGTCGTTGTGTTGATTAGTGGCTGTAGCCTGTAGGAGCAGGTGTGGCCTTGCATGTTGGTTTCTGCCGGTGCTGAGAAGGCTCCCAGTCAGTCATGGGGTTGACATTTAGAGACCAAAGAGGAAAGTTCAACCCAACTTGCACATCTTCAGACTTTGCATCATCTGCACTGCTTACTGTGAGACGCTAACCCAGCAGTGATCCATTTACTGCTTTCATCGTGCCATTTAACCAAAGAGGCAACACATTTTAATGGTTAAACGGTAAAAACCAGATGGATCAGCTACATTTTACATTTTTACTATCATTCCTTTGTTTCAAAAGTTGATTTAAGCAAATGAGAATCAACACTACGAGACGTTTTTATCTTAAACAAACCAGTAGATGGTTTTTCTGTGCAGCTCAGTCATGAACTCACTGCAGAGGAATCTCCAGCCAGAAGGGTGATTAATTGTGAAATGTGTCTAGAACAACACAAAGCCGAGTCACGGTGCTCGTCAGGCGCTTACAGAGCAGCTTACCTAAGACTCGCTGCTGTCAACACCCTGTGATATGATCTATACAGAGGATGAACTTTCCCTGTTTGGGGCTTAACTGATAAACCACATATACAGATAACCAGAGCAGGCACACTCCTCAGAGGGTGTCAAGAGCAGGTGAGCAGCCACCTGCGTATCAGCTTTATGCACTATTAGTCTATTCAGGACATCAGGGAACGCAGAAATGGTTTTTAAAAGTTCATACAAGCCCAGATGAGAGCTGCATATCCCTTTTTATTCATATGATTATGCTAAATAGTGTTGAAATAAACAAATGTAACTGATAGACATCTGCTAGATGTTCAGATCTGATAAATATGAAAGTGAAAGGTGTGTCTTTGTGCATCTTCTCATTTTTGTTTATACAAATGTCAACCACCTTTACAAGAGCCCAGAGCCAAATACCAACCGCATTATTGTCCTAAAACAAATGCAAGCATGCTGTGGCCAGAACGGTGGGAAAGTAATGCAACAATAGAAAAAATGTTCCATTATTAGTGTGACACAGCAGAAATTACAACAGCACACATGAAACTATTCTAAAACCTTGAAATCTGAACATGATAAAATCTTATCTAACAGGTAATAATCAGTAATAAATATAATAAGCCATATTTCATCACCTGATGCTGACAGGGTGAGTAAAATACCCCACTGAACCAATAGGTCTAACTATTGGGGAGTAATCTGTGACTTTTTATCTAACTGATTAACTTTTGGAATTAATTCAATTCAACATGGCCGCCACAGCCAATTAAGCTTAAAAAGCACAAAAATGGCCGCTTCACTCAGTTTTATAGTTTAATTCTGGTGTGTCAGGGCTGAAGATACACCCCCATCACAAACTCTGAGCGGGTTACTCAACACTTTGCTGTTTACATCAAGTCAAGATGGCTGCCACAGCCAGTGACCTTAAATAGGAGAAAAAAGGCAACAATTTGACTAGTTTTACAGTTGCTGAGCTAATATTTGTTGAGCTAGCGGCCGAGAGCCATTCTCACTGCATAGTTCAAGTGCTTCCTTAAAGGGGACACACTCTACCCTTTTTTTTATAAACAAGTTATAATATTTCTTTGGTCGATACAAAACATGTTCATGAAGTTTTTGCACAAAATCCCTCCCAAATAAAGTAATCTCACTAGCTCTGTTCTTGACTTTTTCAGTACCTTCCAGAATGAGCCGTTCCAGAGCTCTGTCTCTTTAAAACAAGTAAGTTGCTGCTGGCCACGCCCACCCATTTCCTGATTGGATGCTATGAGGTGAGGAGCTTGGATATCCTCCCTAATCTTTGATGGGCGGGGGGTGATTTTCCTTATTGTGACATCACAACAAGGTACTCTGAAATGTCTCCCTTTACAAAAATTATTTTTAAATTCAAACAGAAAATGGTTGGACTTTTTACATTATGAGTGTTTATAGAGGCAGCAGGGACTCACATAGCAGCATAAAAGAGTGCAAAGGGTAAGTTTTGCATAATGTGTCTCGTTTGGGAGTCTTCTGTCGGATTTGACCCCTATGTGCATCATTTATCTGCTGATGATACAATTCTATTTTAACATGAACCATTAAATTAGCCCAATTTGGCTGTTTATCAAAAACACCACAAAGCACAAAATTAGATTTTTATGAAAACTTTTGCAAAGGTGTCAACACACACAGCATTTCTGCAACTCATGAACTTTGGAGACGACCCATTTCAAGATGGCTGATGCAGCCAGCGGACCTTGAAAAATACTACAACTCAGTCAGTTTTAGGCCTTGTCCACACGTAGCCGTTTAAAAAAAAAAAAAAGAAATATCTGCCCTCGTTTTTAGAAAAGCTCCATCCACACGTAACCGCATAAGTACATTGTTAAGCACGTTCATAGGCATGCCAGACCTGTAGGTGGCAGTAGTTCTGCCGAATCCTATCCATTTCATCTTCCTGCTCAACTTCAACAAAACATGTAACATGGCGCCTAGCTCGCTTGTGTGGACCGATAAGGAGGTAGAATTGCTCTTAAATGTAGTTTTGGAGTATAAAGTCAACAAACGTCAAAAAGCATTTGGACGATTGATAACACAAGCACAGCTCTGAGGGCGTCCATGTTGGAGCGTAAACACAGGCCGCACACGGGCCGTCAGCATTTTTGTCGCAGACGAAACCTAAAACTCAGATTATTTCTGTCCACACGGAAATGCTTAAAATGGAGAAAACGCACTTTGGCCGGAGTTTTTAAAAAGAGTTGTTTTCGTTGCGGAAATCTGCGTTTTCGTGTGGATGACGGGCCGAATCGTAGAAAAATATCTTCGTTTTGGGAGCTACCCGGCTACGTGTGGAATGATGGGCTAAAAGAAGAATCCCAACATGGCCTCCCAAGTTCTAAACACTGTTCAGCAACGTCATTAGCTTTTGGAGTCGACCCAATTCAAGATGGTCACTACAGCGGACAGAACAATGGCTATAACTCTACAGATATTGAGTTACAATCTGATGTTGTTCAAACTCTGAGCTAAAAGACTGAAGAAGATCTTCCAGTACTGTTTGAGGTTTTCCTGATTTAAACAAAATGTTAAAATAATTTCTCAAAATATGATCATAGATTAAAAAAAACTGATGATACGCGTTCCTTCAAGGAACGTAAGACCTCTGATATGTTGTTGGTTTGATTCCAGTCTAATTTACTGTAATTGTTTTAATTAATCCATTTATGTCATTAATTTCATAGCTAATACAGCTACAGTGGTTCAGAAATACCTTCCTAATTGCGTCTCTAGTATTATGCTCGGTAGCCCTGTGCTACATGTTGGTGAACAAATCTGAGGCACACCAATCTGAACATTCCTTTGTACCAACAGAACACCTCAGTGTATCGACATCAGATTTCCCTCCAAAAGTCAACATGAGCAAACCGAACCTCGGTGTGCACAAACACACAAACACCTGATTGCTTTTGCTCAGAGGGGCTGCACGCAATTCATGGGAGATTGGCGTGGGTTTCGCTCTCAGATGTGCACTGTTGAGTGGAAAGTGTGTACACACGGGAAGTGATGGGGAGGGTGCAGCTGTAAGGAGGTGTGGGTCATCTGCAGACACCCCCAGCCTCACCTTATCTGCAGCAAGGTGGGCTGTGTTGGCAGAGATTACACACGTTTCGGAGCGGCGCTAACTGCCGGGACTTAAAGAATCCAAGGCTGAGGGAAAGCCAGTGTAACTGCAGCTAGTGTTGTTGTTAGCCGAGGAGAAAATCCTTGTTCCCAACACTGATAAGGACATAAAGTGTTTCTGTCCCCAAGGGGGCGGGAGGCAGATTCAGCCTCTGTAGATCTACTGTAATGAATATCAATGGCGAGGAATGGGGCTGCTTCCATCCCTTTGGGCCTCGGGTTTGCGCTTCCCCTCTCTTCTGCTGTCAGAACCGCGACAGGGACGCCGTGCATGAAAATGCAAGGCTTAATATATGGTAATGCTATGTAAACATGAGCTGATCTGAGAGGGAGGTTTTCAGGGAGAATAGATTGACGAGCGTCTGTGCTCATAGCCGAGTCGGGAGGATATCTCCGAGCCCAACAGTAGCCTCTGAGCACGTTTATCTGGGAATGAAAACGATACAGGAAGAAGGCAGGACAGGAGTAAACATGGAGGATGGGAGGGGGGTACTGCTAACTCAGCACCTACCATAGCTTCTTTGCTTCCTCGCCCTCCTCATCCTCACCTGAGCTGAATTTTTAAAACCTGTTGGGTCGAGAGGTTACACAAGCTCCTGAAAACACACACACACACACACCCTGGTATTCCAGGGGTTCGGTTACGGTCCTGAACAGCCTGTCTGGAAGGAGGTGGAGGTCTCTAAAGCGGTGTGGCTTTCCCGGCTTTCCTAACACAAGCCGCACCACATTCCTGTACGGAGAAGCGGAAAAGAACCTCCTCTTCTCCTGCTGCCGTTCGCCAGGCTAAAAATAACCTCAGCTAGTTTCCTTCAGCGAGGCGTTGTTTTACATATGACCACCGTGCAACGAGAGGGAGGAATAAAAGGAGGACAGAGCGAGGACTCTGTGTGTGTGTGTGTGTGTGTGTGTGTGCGTGCCATAGCCTGAGGCAGCGAGGTGGGATTTGTAAGCTCTTTGTAAGTAACAGGCAGCACTCTTAGTAGGCTGAAGGTATGTTTTTGTGTGAGTAATCCGTGATGGATGTTTTAATTGAAAGCACAAGGCTTTTAGGGCTGTTTTCAGAGACCGCCGCCAACATCTGACACCTCCACTCAGACCCACCCCCCGCCCCGCTGTACAGTCACTCATACAGTACGCGGCCCAGGTCCTGTTCTGCTGACACACAAGAAAAAGTTTTAGAAGTTGCTCAATAGGTTTTCTTGCGAGCGGATCTAAAAACCGGAGGTCGGCTGGATGGCATTTGTGGAATTTGGAGGCTCGCCTGAACGCCAAAGATTTTCTCTGTGAATGAAAGTAGCGATCCTCACCCGGGACATCTCGCTTGCTTTTGCTTCAGTCTCAGTGTTTCTGAAGGTTTTCAGGTTTTTGGTCAAAGGCTGAACATCCAGGATGTTTCCAGACAAACGTACAGCAAAACAACAATAACGTCCTGCAGTAATTAAAATGATAAATATCATTCATCACTCTTTGGGTTTCTTAAACTCTCATGATAAAACTGTTATTTTTTATTTTTACTGTAATGTTTAATGCTTCATTAAAAACTGCTGGCTGTTTATATTCAGTTTAATGTCTTTATAGCTTTAATAATATTAACTGCATTAACAACTGTTTATTAGTCATGCATTAGAGTCATCTTATTCTTCTAAAGTAAATATTTAATAACAGCTTAACCCAGCAGCAGAAAGAAATAACATTTTTGTAATTAACATATTGTTTTAAATTCCCACAAAGGCTCAAAAAGAAAGACAAATATAAAATGAGAATAAAACAGCTTCTTTTCGTGGGATTTTGAAATTTGATTCTTCAATAATAATCAGTTTCTTTTTTATTCCACAAACAAAAAAATGGAGATTTTTTGACAAGTTGTTCTTGACAGCTGAACATTTTCACAGACGGTTTATTATATTAAGATGATTTCAGGCTCTGAATCAGTTCATTAGGAAGGTTCGGTAACACGTTACAATAAGGGTGCCTGTATTAATGTTACTTAGTGCTTTATTAAGCATTAATAAACAAAGGATTACTTTATTAACGTTACCGTTATTGGTAACTATTAAGTGTCCTTAAAATTAGGAGAAAGGGCCATAGGGGTGTCTGCTTAGTAATGCATTACTTTAATATGGTTAAGCAGCTGTTAATACTTTAATAGTTTATTAATGCTTAATAATGCACTAATTAACATTAATAAAGGGACCCTTATTGTAAAGTGTTACCAAAGGTTTTTATTGTTTTAGTGACTAACTTCATATCCGGCTGCATGATGGAGCAGGTGGGAACACTCTTGCCTTGCAGAAAGAAGGTTGCAGGTTTGAATCCCAGTTGTGGTTTTCTATGAGGAACCAGCATGTTCTCCAGGTGGATGTTGGGCTTTTCTCCTGGTGCTCCAGTTTTCTCCCACAGATCAGAAACTTGTATGTTGGGTTAAACTATAAAATAAAAGAAATATTTCCCCAAAATTTCCTCCAGCTCCTTTTTTACCCTCGTCAAATTATCTTGATTTATTTTACTTTTTAGTTATTGGATTGTAAAGCTTCACATTAACAGCAGCGTGTTTCTGTGTTTGACAGGTTCTTCTCTGTCATTAAACCCATTTTTTACTCAGATAAGCAGCTGATCCAGGAAGGCCACAGGGTGAATGAATACAGCAACCTGGGAGGGGTGGAGGGGTCGTAAATATACAGCACGATGACCCGGGTTCAGCGAGGACCGACCCTGATCCACCAGACAGCTCAGGACCTGAGGCTTGGTTCACTCACTGCCACCTCGCTCCGGAAACCAGCGACCTTCCTGAAAAGTGCAGCTCGCATTTCCTAAAAGTGAGGAAGCTAAAGAAAAGGAGGGGTGTGTGTGTGTGTGTGTGTGTTGGGGGCACACTTCACAGGGACTTCTCCTTTTCCTCCCCTCTCACTAGCCGTCAATTTACCCCCCAAATGCATTCAGAATCAAAACTTAATTAAAATTGTGAATAAATAAAAACAACGTAAAAAAAACTGGAGTTATTGAATTCTGAAGCCTTTGATAGATTTATCCCCCCCAAACCCAGAATAATGCAAAATAAGATTTAATAACACCTTTCATATGTAGAGTACAAAGCCAGCTATTTGCATTAAAGTGTAAATCGTCAGGGAAAGGCAGCGTGCCTCTAAGCTTATTGATGTTCAGTTCTGAGCAGCCGGGCGGCATTGTTTCATGCTGAAGCTTGACGGATGTCAAGGTGATTATAGTTTAGATCACCCGTAAGAAGACAACGTTTTGAAATGGTAAAATACAGACAGGCAGCACAAAAGGCTTCAAATGTTTGTTTTACTGGGAGGGGAAGAATGGGAAGAGTGAAAAACTCCCACTGAGTTTCAGTGTTCACTCAGAATTCACACCGAGGACGGATGACTGCAGCGCCGTTCAAACAATCCGCCGATTTGTAGAATTCCTCGCATGGCCGTAAAGCCCTTCAGCGGAAAACCGTTGCTGAACGGCATGACGACGAGCGAGACGCGGGAGCGCTGTTGTGTCGGCCCGAGCCGGCCCCGTTTACCTGTGTTTGATTTTTAAAACGCGCTGGAAAAAGTTTCCTGTCAGAGACACGGCGATCCTCCGAGGATGAGAAGTTTACTGTGAAATCGGCAGGAAAACACAATTTTCTTGTTTTTACTTTGACTGATCTGAGGAACAGAGAGGCTCCAGGTCACTTCACCCCTCCACCAAATCAACCCTCTGCAGCTTCAACCACAAACCTCCACCCAGTTCAGACCTCACCTCTGCACCCGCAGGGCCTCGGTTGGTTGTTTGCATCCTTTATGCAAGATTTAAATTCATAAGTAAGAAAGTGAGGTAAGAAAGTAACAAAGCATCACTCTTAAGGAAAGCTGGGGATACGAGTGGGTGGAACTGATCTGAATCCCACAGATCAGGAAAAGGACAGAAATATGTCAGATTGTGATGAAGCTTGTTAGCTACTGGGCTCTAACTGTTGGTCACCAGTTGGAGACACAATTGAACAAGAACGTGCAAATAATCCATGTGAATCACATCGATGTGGTACCTATGACGCTTTATATGTTGAAATTGCAAATGCAACATTCGTCCAAATGCTGTGCTAATGTTCTTTTGGTCACAAGGTATCCTAATGATGTCGAACACCCAGGGCTCCCACTGCAGTTTGTGTCTCTTTCACTCGGAACACGATTATTTTATTTAGGCAAGAACCTTTTTCAGGAATTAAGTTTTCTGGGACCATTCATCTCCCTCGTCCAAGTCCAGTACAGGAACCGACGCCACAGCAGATGACCAGATGGATATTCACCCAGATTAGTGCTTATGAAACCACCTGGAGTCTTCAGGTTGATAGTTTATGAAAGGTCCAGCGTTCCTGACAGTTATCTATTAAAGATTGAATAATTAGAGAAGCAACTTCCTGTCCGACAAACTTCAAACCCCACAGCTCAGACTTGAACACAACAAACCGGAGCTCAAGCAAACGTAGATGGTCCAGAGTAAAACGGTTCCAGTCCATCCTGGAGTCGACTTGAATTTCTGACACTTTCTGATTTGTAAAACCTAAGAGGGCTCCCAGATGGATCCCGGATGCCCACGGTGACGGCGTTTCAGAAGGAAAATGCATCTCTCCATTATTTCTTAGATTCTTGGAACATGAGAGGCTGAGGCTCTGAAACACGACAAACCCTGAGAGCCTCGCCAACATTTCACGACATTTAGGAAACTCCTGTCATTAGTACCCAGCAGTGAGGTTCTAGCATCAACCTTTTTATTTAATTTTACAAAATACATAGGTCTGAGAACTTGTTCCATTTTCTCTACTTTTGTTTTTAGGTCTCAGAATTGGTCAAATCAAAGCATTCAACTTCCCCTCGACCCCAGCAGAGACTACTTTAGCTCTTGGCCCAGTTTCTGACTGTCTGCAGGCTTTAGAGGATTTAGACGTACCGTACCGTTCTCTTCTGTTCTGGGACACATGAGACTAAAGTCCTCCTCCCTCATGTCTAATTACTTCCTATCTGCCTGCTGATAGGACGGCTAAAGAGGCAACACTCTGCGTTACTGCAGGTGACAGCATGTGTGCAATTTGACCGTTTGGTACCTGCATCCAGAACACGCGGCTCAGGTGGAGCCTCCAGGCTGTTTGGCTGAAGGTTTGATAACGTCCAGCCACCATGATGCACGCAAAGTCAGAGTGTTTGCACAAAGATGTCAAAGGTGTGAGGATATTCTACAATTCTGTCAATTACAATTTCATTGTTTTTGGTGGAAATAAAATAAAAGTACAAACTTACAGGTGAAGGTGTTGATGGTTACATGAATGTATTTTAGTGTGTTGAGATGCTTGTCCAAGAATGCATTGCTTCAACACACATGAAAGTTACCGGGAAGTAGAAGACGAAGCAAAACAAGCTCCCCCTAGTGGCTGGCTGCAGTGTCAGATTTGAGCCCCGCCCACTCCATGTAAAGAGGCTGGTTATGTTGACGAAGAAAAGTTCAGATGAATTGTGCCAGGCCCTTGTGGATTCAAATATAAGCAACTGTAAATTAGATGTTGGTTTTACTTTTGCGTAATGGTGGAAGCTAACCATTAAGCTAAGCTAGCAAAGAGCTAAATATTATTACGGTTTAAAAAAAATACAAAATTAAAAAAATGTAGTTTTGATTTTTCAATTTGGATGTTTTTTTTTTTTGTTTTGTTTTTTTTGGAAGATTCACAACCAACAATGTTGTCAATTTTCTTCCACAAAGGTTAAAATAAAACACTAATAAGGTAAATAACATTATGTAGAATAATGGGACCCTGGTCAAAGGCAGGACGATGACACTCCACCTCTTGTGGATGTGATAAATCAGCCACCAGGACAGAAACATCTGTGTGTAGAAGATACTTTTGTTCCTGCATAAAAGTATTTATGTGGTCACTTTATTATCATTTCCCTGCAGGAAAGAGGAATCACCGTTTCAGTTCAATACAAAACCCAAGAGCAAAAAAACAAAAACATTGATTTTCAAATTCTTCCTTTCCCTTTGAAATATGAAATATATCAGAAAACAGGAAACGGAAGATGGAAGTGAAACAGACGAATGTAAGTCTGGAAATATGAAGGCAAAGCAGTGAGTGGAGGGAGGAAGGAGAGAGGGGAGGAGGAGGTCAGGTTAGGGGTCACGTGTGCAAAAGAGATAAGACCTCCTCATTTTGTTTTGACTGACAGGCCTGGGGAGGGCTCAGCAAGGCCCCACAAAACACACACACACACACACACACACACACACACACACACACACACACACACACACACCTTGCTGCCATTATACATTTTCTTCCCCATCTCTCTCCCTTCACCTCTATAAGACTCTCCATCTTCCTCCATCTGTCACCAAACTGCTTAGAAAACATTTTCCTTTTTCTTTATTTGTTCTTTATTTTTTGGGTTTTCCTTCACTTCACATCAATGTTTGGGCACCAGACTTTGATGGTATTCTTCTCCTTTTTTATGCCTTTTAACCCTTTAAAAGTTTATTTATGTACTTTTTTAGCTCTATTTTTTGCCTTAACTGGTCAAACTGGGAACTAATCTTGTAGCTTCTGAGTTATAATCAGCTCAAAAACACGAATAAGAATTTTAATTTCTAATTTCTGGATGTTGGTCGGCCATCGAAGGGTGAAAATGAATTCTTAACGGTCTTTTTGAAAGAAATGTAGTTCTCTAGATATCTCTTCTGTGTTCTTAAATTTAATATATAAATATATCAAATGTAGCTTTTGAATATTTTTCACCTCGAAGAAGAAATCTACCTATAAATCCATGCAACTGACATTAGTGTATGTTGCTTGACTGTTCATCTCAGTCAGGCTAATAACACCCAAGTTAATAATAACCAGGTTAACAATAACCTGGTAAATACTCAGCAGCTGGTCCTCCAGGGCCATTATCCTGCATGGTTGTGATGTTTCTCTGCTCCATCACACCTGCTCTGAAGTTGATTAACAAGCTTCTTCTTTGCTTTTTGAAGCAAGAAAACATTTCCAACATGCAGGACAGAAGCACTAGAGCAGGGGTGGGGAATCCTGGTCCTGGAGGTCCGCTATCCCGCAGGTTTTGTGGTTTATCTGCTCAAACACACTTGATTCAGTGCTTGAATCACCTGTGCAGCAACTTATCAAGCTCTGCAGAAGCCTGCTAATCACCTGCTAATTGAAATCAGGTGTGTTGAAGCAGGGTTACAACCAAAACTTGCAGGATACCGGCCCTCCAGGTCCAGGGTTCCCCACCCCTGCACTAGGGGAACAGAGTTATCCAAACCAGGATATGACATCACAAAGATGGCTGCTAAGCCAGCGTCTCACTGGACTAACTGGTAGCATTCACGAGAGTTTCCAAAACACGTTGAAATGTCCTTGAGGGTTTTGGCAAGGCCACACTCTTGTTTCAGTGGAATTTTTAACCTGCTTTAAAACATTTGCAAGACAAATTTTCAGATAATAGCGTCACCGTGGGCGTCTGGAGCCCGTGTCAGTCACCTCAGCCGTAGTAACTCCATGTAGGGTCCAGAAATAACGTCAACTGGAATTGTTTTTGTAAAGATGGACGTCCCGTTTAAAGTTTCCTTCTCGACTGAGTCGGAAACCAAATTCAGACACTTTGTAAGAAACTCAAAACAAGACCCATCCAGATATAAAGCAGCTGGTAAAAGGGCCATAGGAACCATTTTAGCATGACTCTAACCAACATTTTCTTTCATTTTTGCGTCTCCCACTAATCACCGACACGTGTAGCGAGACACTAGCTACCGGTTCTGATCCAGAACTTGACCCACAACCCTGGAAATCTTCTTCTGGCCTCTTTTTGCCTTTTTACATCCTAAGCAAGAAAGGAGATAAATGCAAGAAAAGAAAAGACACAAACAAAAGCACGTTGAGCACTGTTCCAACAAGCATTATCTTCATTTTTTAGCACCAAACAATGCACGACAAAGCAGCACAACAACAGGAGCCTTTATGAGCGGCGGCAGAATAGAGTTGGGATCGTTGTGAGAAGTGGGAGAGGAGACGAGACAAAGCGGGATGAGAAGGACAATCTTCATTGTGGCGTCTTTTCTTCCATAAAAGACACCGGCGAGGAGTCGCCGGGGCCGCTGCCAGCTGTAGAACAATCACGCCCGTACGCCACAAACACGCCGCCCATCTAAACACATTAGCAGAGCTGCAGCTCTGAATGGCTGCTCGCTGCAATCTGAACATCTCCTCATATCGGAAACATCTCGCATTTACATAACTCTCACATTCACACGCCCACGTGCGTTTCTCCCACCTTCTTAAGGCATCATTTAATTTCGCCGTTCTGAAGGAATCATTTAAAATAGACTTTAATCAGAGTAGATTAGATGCCATTTCAGATGCTGGGGATGAATTTGACTTTTAGGGGTTTTTCTGGGCTGAATAAAGGGAGAGAATAATCTATGCATCGCTGGTTCCACAGGATTACGGGGAAAAAGGGAGAATGTGGAGGGAAAAGTGGAAGGAAATGGTGAGTAAGGGAGACTGACGGAGACGGGGAGGGATGTCAGGTTCCTCTGTTCGTATAAAACACCAGACGCAGCAGAGGAGGGGATTGGACTCACTTTTTTAAAATGTCACCCAACATCTGTTTCATATTTATGATGGTGGCGCTGCCTCTGCGATGCCCCCTTCAACACCGCAGCGATTCTATCGCTGCCTCGGATTACCCCCACTACCCACCAATGCATAATTTATAAGGCTAATCTTTCAATGAAAGACTGCAGACAGAGAGGAAGGGAAGTGTGGGAGAGAAGAAAAAAATGGATTATAACTTTAAAAAAAGGGAAAAAAGCAGCAGAGATTTTTCTGATATGTAAAGCAAATGGCTGATTTTAGCGCCGATACCTTACATGTAGTAATTAACAGGATTAAGTGACTCCGATAAGGTGGGGAAACAATTCGGATCGGGCGCATCGTGTCCTCTTAAAGCCAAACGGAGATGAATCCGTGTATGTGGCCCGTGTTTTTATTCTTCTGTAATTTGTGATGCCTTCCGATTCCCCCCGATAAGCCCTGGATGTCATTAATATCGCTAATGATAGAGCTATCTCCCCTGTCGCGCCACCGATAATCCTGGAAGGGGTGGAACTGCTCCAGATTAGGGTGGAAGATGCTGCTGTCGGGCTTTTCTTTGTCACTCCAACACCAGAAAACAGAGTCACACAGGTTGTGATCCGGCTAACTCCGGCAGGGGATTTTCATCCCTCTGTCTTCCTCCCACCATCTTTCCATCCACATCTCACAGCACTTTCCTTACTCAGCCCCCGCGCCCGGTTTTCATCAGCTTTATTATGAAAAGTACACAGTTTCGATAGAGTGCCCTCCTGACATTTTCGACTTATTAGTTAGTTTTCGCGCCGTCTTCAATCAACCCCCTTAATCCTCACAGGGAGAAGCGCTTTTAATTCACAGATGGGCCGATAAGGGCCGCCTAGCAAAGCGCCAACAGAGGCAGCAGCAACGCTAGCAAAAGCAGGCCTCGGATGAGCGGGAGAGAGAGGGGAGGAAAAAAAAAACGATTTACACGTAGATGAATCGTGCTTACAAGATGGAACCCTGGGCATTAGGAGCGGATCTGAATTTCCTATCTGTCATTTTTTTTTCACCTCCCCTCCCCTCCCTCCCCAAGCTGCAGCATTCACTCATTTTTTTCCTTCTTTCCCTCCCTCTCTCTCTCTCCCCTCCTTCTTCTCCGCCATTACCCTTGCTGATTGCAATCTTTAAGCGCCATTGGGCCCACTGCTTCTGCAGTTTTTAATCTGTCTTTAATCCCATAGATTTTAAATATTCCCCAGCTCCCGGAGACTGGAGGCAATTAACTGCCCTTCTGATGCTCTCCTTATCAGTTGCCTCCTTGTATCTCTCTGAAGCAGCCTCAAGACACTGCCAGAGCTGACAAATAATACCGCCATTTACTGCCGAGCATCCTCGGGGACCAGGAGGGAGCGCGCGGCGCAGACACCGCCGCATTCTAAACAGGTATTTGGTAAACATATCATACGGAGGAGAGAGAGGAGGAACGATCCTGCAACAACACCCGCCCCCCCTCAACAAAAACGCCTGTTTGTCTGGTTGCCATTTTGCGAGTGTGTTCTCACATCCAAGACAAAAGATTGTCCTCTAGCCCCGGTGCTCGACGAGGCCGCCGGATGATCCCGAAACATTCTGCTCTCTGGCAACTCTTTGTTGTGTCGAACCCGAGGAAATAAGACGAGATGAGTCATTTCAGACATATGGATTTGTATCTGGTCTGACTTTGAGCTAATTCATCGCTCCGTTATCACAAACCAGCGAATGTGAAGCCCGAATGTTTGATTTTCTGTTTTTTTTTCTCCACATTTCCATGATTTCATTTCCACAGATCCAAAATGAAAAAGGCTGAAAGGTCAGATGATAACCATAGATGAAATAAGAAATCATGAATGTCAATTTGTTGCACTGACTCTGTTGTCTTATTCATTTTTGTCCTTGAAATACTCTGAATTTCTGGTTTAAACACCACTTAACTCGATTTTAGCAGCACATGGTTTCCAAGTTATCGCATCATAAGGAGAACTGGGACTGTTTAGCTCAGAGTTGACCTTTGCCAAATGGTTCGGGTCCACAGGAGATGGTTAGGGTTTCCTTTTTGCAATCTATCCAATCACTCCTCTGGATAATGCGTCCGATGGCAGCGCAGTGAATGCAATCACCAGCCCGTGCACCACAAGCCTGCTAACAACACCACAAGACACTGCGGCTAAGCCAGACCCGGCGGGCTCAGCCAAACCGACAGATAACCATCAGCTAAGAGCTTTGTGACATCATCAGACAGAGACGGCAGCTGACTCCCTGCCAGGTTAGAGAGCTGCTAATCCAAACCACAGACTACAATAACACAGACAGAGACAAAAGCAGAGAATGTGCATCATTACAAACACTCTTAAACTCTTAAGCTCTTTGTTGACCTCAACAACACAATCCCTGTAATCGAGCTCGCACCTTTCTTTGTGGGTAAAAACGATAAAAACAAAGGTGAAGATCATGTCTGAAAATTCCTGTTCCCAAGCTTCCCATTCTCCTGGTGCTCATGAACTTTTGCTTGACAGCTGCTCCTGTTATCTGCTCGTCTCCAGTGTTGGATTACAGAGTTTTCACCATTAAAATCACTTCCACTTACGGGAACGCCGTACGCACTGGTGACACAGCAGCTCTGTTATTGGGGAAGGATGTCCAATTATGATTGCAAATGTGCTGCAGATGCTCGATCGTGTGCTTTCCATATACTGAGATCATTGGTGAAACCTCTGTCTTTGACTTTCTGAAGCATGTTTGAGCTGCAGTTCAACATCATCTGCCACCTCAGTGCGTTTAATTTCTCACAGGAGGAGGAAAACGATATTTCATTGCTTCTCACTGGACTGTGACTGTTGGAATAGTTGGAAAAAAGATAGACGGAGAAAATGCAAATTTCCATTTGGAATCCCACCAATTGGAACATACAAGACTTTAACAGTTCTCAAAGCTTGGCCAAAATATAGGGACAGTTATGTCTGGTTGATTATTTCATGATTCTTAGAAATAAGTCTTAACCTTGTAGGAGAAACAGATTTGTCACCTTCAATAACACGTTGTGTGGAGTAAGCAACCCAGCTAAACGTCTGTTAATTACCTACAATACTCTCCTGTTTAGAGCTTCAGGTGTGTTTCCAGTCACAGGTGGGCTGGAGCAGGAACACGATTGGCTCCTGCAGCTCTTGAATGACTGGCTGTAAAGTGACCAACACCACAACACTTCAACATCTCCTGGTTGAGGAGTGGGACAACATTCCACAGCAACACGTGACCTGACTGGTGACCAGGATGAGGGGGAGGAGCCAAGCAGGTGACCATCAACTCATAACAAGAGTGAATCCCAACGGGAATATTGTCACACATTTTTGGGTGCATCACTCCCACATTTAGCTGCGTTTCTCACTCCATGGATGCACAGCCTTTGCAAGTTCTACCCCATATTAAAGGTGACCCATCAGGCTCCATCCATCCATTTTCATCCACTTATCCGGAGTCGGGTCGCGGGGGCAGCAGCCTAAGCAGAGAGGCCCAGACTTCCCTCTCTCCAGCCACTCGGGCCAGCTCCTTCGGGGAAATCCCAAGGCGTTCCCTGGCCAGATGAGACACATAGTCCCTCCAGCGTGTCCTGGGTCTTCCTTTGGGTCTCCTCCCAGTTGGAGGTACCCGGAAAACCGCACCAGGGAGGCGTCTAGGAGGCATCCTCACCAGATGCTCAATTCACCTCAACTGGCTCCTCTTGATGTGGAGGAGCAGCGGGTCTACTCTGAGCCCCTCCCGGATGACCGAGCTTCTCACCCTATCTCTAAGGGAGAGCCCAGCCACCCTGCGAAGAAAACTCATTTCGGCTGCTTGTATCCGCGATCTCGTTCTTTTGGTCACTACCCAAAGCTTGTCACCATAGGTGAGGGTAGGAACGTAGATCGACCAGTACATCGAGAGCTTCGCCTTCTGCCTCAGCTCTCTCTTCACCACGACAGACCGGTACAATGCCCGCATCACTGCAGACGCAGCACCAATCCACCTATAGATCTCACGCTCCATCTTTCCCTCACTCGTGAACAAGACCCAGACTTACTTAAACTCCTCCACTTGGGGCAGGACCTCGTCCCTGACCTGGAGAAGGCGTTCTACCTTCTTCAGACTCAGGACCATGGTCTTGAATCTAGAGGAGCTCATTTTTATTCTGGCTACTTCAAACTTGCCTGCGAACTGGTCCAGCGAAAGTTGGCGATCATCAGATTTCCAACTATAAAAGATTTATTGCATCGAAAGAAATAATCAGCAAAACAACCTTTCATTTACTTTTACACCAAGTTTTAACTATGGTGTATCAGGTAACCAAACCAATTGTGACGGACACAGCTCAGTCACAAGCTTTGTTGATTGTGTCTCCAGGTTCCTTTCTGGCTCATGGGGTTAGGGTTAGACTTCCAGACATCTGCAGTGACTCAGAGAATTTTGAGACGAAGGTCATCGAGCAGAATCTTTTGAAAAGGTTAAGAATTCCAGCAACATGACAGAAATACACAAGATGATCTAAAACTTTCCCAAATGATTGAAGACGTTTTATGAACTTCATAATTCGTCTCAGCCCAGTGAGACGTTGGTTTAAGGAGAGCTCTGGACATGCAAACCAGAGCATCACGGGATCACGACGGCGTCCACGAGACAAAAGAGACAAAGGCAAGATTCCTTCCTTATTGTTTCACTTTCCTTTTAAATGTGTTTGTGGATGTGTTTTGTGTGTTGTTGTTTTTGGGAGGGGGGGTTAAGCCGGTGCTGCTCTCTCAGCGTGTCCGATACCGATCCAGAGAACCACAGGGTCTGGGGGGGGGGGGTGTTGGTCCAGAGCTCAGTCTGCAAACCGGTGGCTGTGCCAGGCAGGACTTACAGGCCAAGAGAGGAGGGGTGAGGCAGAAGGGGGCGGGAGACAACCACTCTCATCCTTTTAAAACCTCGACTCTCGGGTCACACTAGGGGGCCACCCAATTTCACACTACAGAGAGGCGTCTTTAGAGACAAATAAAATAATGGAAAACAACTAAAGTCAGCATCAAAACCCCACACATCACCTGGATTCTTCTCCTTTTACAACATTTCCTCCTTTAACTTTAAAAAAATAAAAAAATTCAGGTGAAGATGTTCGTTTTGTCTCAAGCTACATGTTAAAGATCGGAAAAATCAAATCCAAATCTCCGTTATCGGCTCCGTTCTCATCAAGGACGGCTGCTGATGGAGGCTAGTGGGGCTCCAGCCCCCTCACCCCTACACACACACACACACTCCACCCGAGTCCACCCCGCCACCTCCCTCCTCCCCTGGTTTCCGTGGCGACTGCTAAGCCTGAAGTTACGGTAAAGCTGGTGTGCCGCTGAGCCCTGGGCAGGATTTGTGACAGAGAAATCACATCAGCCTATGCTGATTAACAATTCCATTCCACCCTGAGATTTATATAAAAAAACTATCTTACATTTGGCTTTTTAATAGGAACGATCGCTATCTCAAATTGAGTCCCTGCAAACTTTAATAAAGGCTACAGGGTTGAGTGGCATTTTGCATGCTGATTTAGGCCCGATTGGCGGCTTTTGATGAGAGGGAGGCTGCTATGTAAAGCGGTGCTCCTAGCGCTTTTCCACATCGCCGGTTCAAATGCGGAAGGATAAGAACATGAAGAAAAAAAATACCACTTCCATCTGCAATCTCCGGATTTCTCTCTGCTTGCTTCCCTCGCTCCCTCTCCCTCTCTCTCTCTCGTTTTTTTTTTTTTTTTCAGAAAATGATTGACTGTTGAATATGAATAAAATGGAATGGAATGAAGCAGGAATAGAGAGACTGAACATGGCAGGCAGAAGAGAGATGGAGGAAGAGACGAAGAGAGGGAAGGGGGAATAAAAGACACCCTCTCCTGGACTTTCTTTTTCTCGGGAGGTGAAAAATAAAATCATAAAGCAGAGGTTTTTATGCTCCCTCTTATTCTGACATTTGGAGAATAGTATTAGTGTAGAATATTCACAGGAAGGACCACGGGCGCAAGGGAGCTCGTGAGTGTGTGGGGAAGGAGGGAGGAAGGGGCATCGAACAGAGAAAACACTGCTAGAAACACTTATCCCCCCCGACTCCATGAATCTACATCAGCATTAAAACACTATTTATAGTCGGAGTTCAGCTTAATGGGATCATCAACTCTATTTGTGAAGATGTTGGATAATCCCAAATACTTTTATAGGCATGGAGATTTAAAACATTTTTATTAGATATGCAACATTTGAGGGGCATGTTTGATGACACGCAGGTCACAGCGTAAGCAATAAAGACAATAAAAATCCTTCAGATGACTTTAATCATCTGCTTCAAGATGTGGAGCACTGAAAAAACATGTTTTAAATATTTTTTCTGATTATAATCGGTCACCTTGAACATGAAAACAGTCTCCTCCACCTATATCCTGCATCAGCTTCTGATAGAAAATAGACTCTAGGTGAAACTCTAGGATTAGACAATCCTGACAGATCTACGTCACACTGTCACTTAACATTCATGGACTCACCCATCTGGACTCACGACGGGGAAGGCTGTTGTTGGTTTAGCGTCCAGGAAACAGCAGAGAACGTCTGGGCTAGTAGAAGCTAACCGTTAGCATTAGCAACTCCACCAGAACTCCTCCAGACTTGTGTTATTGGTGGAGATAAAACATCAACGAGTCAGTGGTGGAGTCGTGTTGCTGTTAGCCAATCAGAGGTGAGATGTCCACATATCAGGAAATAAGACTCCAGATCCTGTCGTCTGAAGCTCAGCTCTGATGTGGCTCACTTCTAGTTCCTGGAAATGGTGCCCCGGTGTTTTTCTTCCCCAGAGTACGACTTACAAGGCATTGATTCCTACTGGAGACCACTGGAAACAGCAGCCACACTCCCCGCAGATAAATAGTCCTTTGTCTCGCAGCCTAGCTGTCGGATACCGTTTACTCATCATGTTGTGATTTGTTGAGTTCACTCTTGGTCTTCAGCCAATTTAAGTTTTGCTTTTTTTTAATCATGAAATTTAATTTCACTAAACTTCTCTCCCTTCAAGTCTGCAGCCAGGGCCCATTTAACCCAAACTACGGGACAAGAGCTCCATGAAAACTCCTCGGATGAGAAGCGAAACGTCTTCAAGAAACCAAAGAAGTCCAGTTGCCTTCATTTGAACCCCTTGGATTACCATGACCTGGATGACTGAGAACCTTCACCAGCATCCATGAAAACAATTAAACATTTTTTGTTCTTAGTTCATTTTTCCTGCTGAATAAAGTTAATTATTAATATTTTTTTAAATAAACATTTTTCTACATTAAAATATGAAATTTGTGATGAGTAAAATATGTTAATGTGGGGTGAAAATAGAAGAAGAGTAAATTATAAATAATTACTGAGTGGATGCAGCTCTCTGAATGATCCTTGTTTGTGTCGGACAGGACCAGAACCAGAACCAGCCAAGAGCAAGGTGGACGGCTGCTGTCTCAAAACTTATCCAGTCTCCTACATTTCATACAGTTTTCTGCAACACATTATTTGGATGTTTTATATTTCTGTCAAATTTACAAGATTCGGTTATTTACAGAATTCTGACATTTTAGGATGGTACACTTTGGTTCGTGATGCAATCAGGCTAGCCGTTAGCCTGTCAGTCCTAAAGAACAAATGTTATTTCTCTAAACCAGCTCCGGTGGCCTAGTGGTAGAGTTCGGGGTTCGAATCCCGGTCGGGTCATACCAAAGAGTTTGAAAAAATGGGACCCAATGCCTCCTCGCTTGACACTCAGCACTAAGGGGATGGATCGGGGGGTTAAACCACCAAATAGTTCCTGAGCGCGGCCACAGCTGCAGCTCACCGCTCCCCACCACGGGGATGGGTCACATGCAGAGATGTAATTCACCAGTGTGTGATGATGACTTGGGACTTTAACTTTAAATGGAGGCTGTTCAGGGAGCTCTTTATATGAAACTTCAAAATCACTCGTATTTCTGCCATGTAACAGAAATCTTAATTATCCAAGATTCCTGTTTATGTGACACACTGACATTTATCACCCACCGCATGGCTACTTTATCAGAAATACTAAAATAATCCCTCAAACTCGCAAAAACATCAAAACCTTCATCTTCCCAGAGAGAGGCAACCGACACCTTCACCCCAGGAAGCACGTCTCAGCCTTGGATTTTTCTGTGATTTGGCTTTTTTACTGAAAATTATTAATTTGAGTCTCTTTTAATGTCAGATTTACATCTGCAGCAGTGAAAGCTGCTAAACTGATTCGTTTTCCTGGAATAATGACAACAAAGTTCTAATTTACTCTGAAATGGCCAAAATATTCCTTTAAAAGGAAAAATCCTCCCTTTGATGTCCAGACAAGGTGCTTCCGTTACCTCCGTCACAACAAACAAATCAATACCAACTTTCCCGTTTTTATTCTCATGTGCAGAAGTTTTTATCGTCTCGGGAGAAAAAACTGGCACATGTTCTGTCTGAAATGGCAAGAGGAGATTAGAATTCTGCATTTTCTTTTACTCTATCAGATGCAGAATTGTGAAAACTCACTCTTGCCCTAACTTGAAATAAAAGGAGAGGAAGAACAGAGAGATGGAAGTTGGAATGGGGGAAGTGAAGGGGAAGAAGGCCAATGGAAGGCATCCAATGGGATCAGTGAGTAGGGCATGCTGCCAATGCCTGACACACACACACACACACACACACGGTTTATAGCATGGCTCTGCCCCCCCTTAAGCAGTCTCACACAACCTGCAGGGTGGACCACGTCCTTCCTCTTGCAGGTGAGTGATGTCTGCATGGAGCTCACCATCAAGCACCAATAGGACAAGATACGTTGCCTTCAGGCAGAAAAACTCTCTCACTGAAAATGTCAGAAAATGACAGATCTGAGGATTAGTGTTGAAGATATTCTTCATATATGGCCTAATTTAAATAGAAGTAATTGTCATATTTTGCACAATAATGTTTAAAGTTTGCGTGATAGGAGACACGTGATGTTAGTTACCTACAATTATTTATTTTTTGTTTGTTTGTTTTTGGGGGGGGCACATATACTGGTATCAGTTTATATTGAGTATCAGTTATAAAGCTGATATTGACCATTTCTATAAAAAAAAAAACAATCCCATAAGTATTTTTGATAATAAGGTTAAATGTTATTCCTTTCATTTATTACCGCCCTGAAACTGTTACTCTAACATCGCTGTAACATGATGATATACACCATGTGGACCAAAATCAAACTGGGGTTGAAACGTCGTCGTTTCATATCTAATTAAAATATATTTATATATATTTAGAACAAGATTCAGAAAGAGAAGCCATCAAAGTAAACCTCCTCTCTGATGCCATGACACCATATGTCCTCGGAGAGAAACAGGAAGTGCTCCTGCATGTGTACTTGGATCCTATTGTGGTCACCGAGGAGCTGCTGGTCATCAAAGGGGATCTTCACACTCCCAGTCCTCCTGCCAGTGGCCCGGGACCCTGTTGGTGCTAACCTCCACCTCCTCCTCCGTCTGTTCTTGGCCGCTGCTTTCCTTCGGCCCTGATAAGATGCTATCTGTAACCCTTTAAGCACTTGAGAGGCACTTTAAGAGATCACTGGAGCCATTACCATGAAAAGTAAAAGATACAGGCTGTATTGATGCCAGATTAATACTGACCAGCGTGTTATTGATTCCTCCCCTCGTGCCTTTTACTCCTCCACTTTCTCTTCTTCGGCTCTGGACCTCTGGCAGCAGTCTTATTTTATGATGGAGCAATGTTTTGTGACCTGGCTTGAGGAAGACTCCCTCCTCCTCCTCTTCTATCTATCGCTTCGCAGGAGCATCGTTTAAAAGGTGCAGAGCAAAGGCTCGCTCTTATCTGCTGATGTTATTCAATTGTTACAGGACAATCTGGGCCATTAGCTGCTGTGTTAAATAATGCATCCGCTTTTAAAGGGGAGCCTTATCTCTCTCTCGTGTGTGTGTGTGTGTGTGTGTGTGTGTGTGTGTGTGTGTGTGTGTGTGTGTGTGTGTGTGTGTTTTAACATTATTAGTATAGGAGCGTAATGAAAGGTCCCCTCCTGATGGGCGCTGATATACCTCCAAGGTCTCGCTGCAGACCGCCGCCTCCACAACACATAAACAAACAGTGACCTTTTTAATGAAGCCCGGCTTTATCTGGTTTTATTAAAAAGGAACAACAAGAAGCGGAAACGCTCCAGACCAGATAAAAATGTATTTAAATGTGCCTGTCCAAAGGCACTGACAATCGATCACAGCGCGGTCGCTTGGGAGGGAGAAGCCACACCGGTTAGCCACAACGGGGAGGGCGAGGAGGGGAAACGTAGACACAAAAGTGGTAGAAAAAGGGATGATGTAAAGGACGAGTGCGGAGAGAGGGAAGGATGGAGGACAGGAATGGCGGCAGGAGAGCGATAACCGCAATGTCTTCAGTCACAGATTTACACAGGCCATTGCACTCCCATTCTCCCCGGCTCTTATCAGTGGAATTATTGAGCAGTGTGGCATACCATTAAAAATTCTGCTTAGATTTCACAAAAATCAAATTGCGTAAGGTAATGAACGAAGCTTTCAAATGGACTCCTCGCTGATACCCGTTTCTCAGCGCGGAGAAATACATCTCAGTCATAATTCGCTATCTTTATTGTACTTCTACACAGACTTAACTATGCTGCCAGAGCAGCGGAAAGCTTAATAATCGCTGTTGCCCTTGATGTTAAAGGGATGATTTTGTGGCTGTTGCTTTGTAACCATTTCTCCCTCTTTATACCCACTCCCCTCTCTATTTCCCACTCTATCTCCATCTCTGTCCTCCTCCTCCTCCTGTGTTTTTCCTTCTTCCTCCCAGACACCCCATCAGCCAAGGTCAGAGGGGTCGGCGTGGGTTTTTCCTCCCAGAATCCCCCTCAGCCGGAGCCCCGTTAGAGCCGCGGCACGGCGGCGAGCGTTTGGAGGAGCTCTGTTTGGATTGGCCCACATCAGCACAGACAAGAACACCACTTCATTTGTCATCTTAATTTATGGTTCAGACACATTAAAATTAGAGCGGACGTGTAAAGGCACGGCGCGCTGGTGAAAGAGCTCTTTCTCACAGACTAAACCGAAGACAAGGCTCTGCTGTCTTACTTTCTATTGTTTATCCAATAAACGCAAAGGAGTGGCAGCTCGTGTGCGACTGTTCTCTACCGTCCAACAGCCGTAAATCTTATTGTGTAAGGTTCTATTTTTAAACTGTTTGGCTGTTTAACACTAAGAACTTCGTGAAAAAAGCTTGGACTTTCTTTTTGTTGTGTTTCTACATGACGTTTGGGCTTGCGCTGAAACGTTGAGTCAACTGTTGAGAAAATTCTGAAACGTTCTCATGAAGTTGTCACCAAGTTATTCAGATTAATTCCCACAACCTAAAGGCTTGAGAACGTGTAGCAGGGACTGAAAAACTAATTGTTCTGTGGCTCTGAACAGAAACAGACATTTGCTAGCTAACATTAGCAAAATGAATAATCTACTAGCCAAAGTGACACAGATGACACAATGAAATGATGGGTCACTATCATCGATATAAAAAAAACTGGACGCAGATACGGAAAATAAAGCAACAAGGAATCGAGATTGTTTGGTAGCCGGATCCAGTTCCCTTCATGTAAACGGATGAGTCTATAGAACCAGCTCAGTGGCCTAGTGGTTTGAGTGTCCGCACTGAGACTGGGAGATCGGGGTTCAAATCCCGGTCGGGTCATACCAAAGACTTTGAAAAAAAATGGGACCCAATGCCTCCTCGCTTGACACTCAGCATTAAGGGGTTGGATTGGGGGGTTAAACCACCAAATGGTTCCCGAGCGCAGCCACAGCTGCAGCTCACCGCTCCCCCAAGGGATGGGTCAAATGCGGAGAACAAATTTCACACACACCAGTGTGTGTGACAACTAGTGGGACTTTAACTTTAACTTTAGAAATTCTCCTCAGGTTGGATATGGGGAGTCCACCAATCAGTTTTTTATAAGATTATCCTTGTTAAAGTTAGGAACATTGTATATTCTAAAACTGTAGAAATGGTATATTGAGTGGTGAAAAAGAGTGTACCAAATTGTATTTTAAGTATGTTTAAACCAAGAGAGGGAAAATATGATTTGAGGGGGTCGAATGTGTTTGAAATGCCTAAAGTGAGAATCAATGTTAAGTATAGATGTGTGTCAGTTAAGTTATGGAATGGACTTAATGATGAATTGAAGACGTGTCATTCCAAGTCATTTTTTAAGAAGATTTTAAAAATTAGAATTATACAGGGTTATATGAGTTTGGTTTGATATGGAATTATGGAATTGTGTGTTGATTTGATTTTGAGTTTTAATTTATTATAATTATTTTTTCTTTTTCTTTTATTATTATTATATTTTTTATTATTTTTTACCTTTAGTTTTGTTGTTTAGGGTAGAGGATAGGCTAATTATTATAAGCCATTTGGCTTGAGCCTATTCCTTTTTCAGTTGATGTGTACTTAAGTACTTTTTTATGTTAAATGATAAATTGTTTTACTGAACTGAAATAAAGATATTTATTCATTCGTTCGTTCCTTTCGTCCAGGTGTTGCTACCTGTCCAGTCACTTTTCTCACAACGTGTGTTTTTGTAAGATGTTTGATGATGGAGTAAAAGGAGCTTTATTCTCTACATCTCTAAAATCGAGACAGCTTCTTTTTTAAAACCTTTATTTAACCAAGAAAACAACTGTAGGCTGGCAGGAGGCAATGCCTTTTGAGGGGAAAATGGGGCCATGTAAAGAATTAATAAAGCCTTTATGCGTGTTGAAGCCAAATTATATCATTTACTGCCGCTGACATGTTTTCTTTTGTCTGTTCAGTTGGTTAAAATTCCTGCTCACAATCATGATTTTTATTTTTAATGCAATAAATAAGTAACTCTATTTGAAAAAAGATGAAATGCCAGGAGTCGACACAGGGCTCCGCTCTTGGCCCCCTCTTATTTGTGCTCTACCTGCTGCCCCTGGGGGCTCCTCTTACACCAGCATGATGTTAAATTTCCTTATTTGCAGATGACTGCTGGATCTATTTTCCCCTGCATCGAGGGGCAGCTCTATCAGTACTCTAGTGACCTGTTTGAATGAGGTCAAGTCCTGGTTGGCCGCTAATTATCTTCAATTAAATGAGAGCAAAACTGAGCTCATCACATTCAGTCCAACTGCCAAGGTGGGTCTGGGTTCTACTCTTAAACTTGACACTCTGTCTCCATACAAGATAACAGTTGTTAAATTAACCCCAATGTTTTTGAGAACTTACCTAGAGTCTGTGCTACATGCATTTGTTTTAGCAAGGCTTGATTACTGCAACATATTGTACGCTTGGCTGAATCAGGTAGCTGCGGCACGACTGCAACTGGTGCAGAACTCGGCAGCCAGATTTTTGACAGGGACAAGGAGGAGGGAGCACATTACTCCTGTGCTGGATTCTCTGCACTGGCTCCCTGTGTGTTATCAGGCCAAAGTTAAGATTTTGCTGTACGCTTTTTAGGTCCCTGCAGGGTTGTGCTCCTCCATACCTGGCTGCACTGCTACAAAGGCATACCCCATCTTGTTCTCTTTGATTGGCTGAGCAGGAGTTGTTGGTTGCTCAATGCTCCAAACACAGGTTTAGGAGGGATC
>SSNS01000357.1:222068-232501 GCA_006937985.1 Aphyosemion australe
AAACAAAAGGACGACGTAGCCAAAAAAAAATTACTCCTCTTATGCAAACATAACATATACAATCTATCCATCACCTTTATGTCAGCTTTCATTCCTAATTAAGTCACCCAAATGAGTGAAGATGGCAGGTTTCTAAAGGTTTTTATGAGAAAAGTGGAAATAAATACATTTTAAACAAAATCTACCTTTGTGGAAATAACTGGATGTGAATGGATGCTTAAAACGAACAATCACAAACTGTTTCTGAATTTATTTGGTTTGCATCTTGTTCCACAGCTTCAGGACAACCTAAACGTCAAAACGTGAATCCTAGTCCATGATGGTGCGCTGTGATTTTTTAATAGCATCACATCAAACGGCGTAGAGAGAATTTTCCAAAACATGCAAACACTTCCCACACACACGATGGGAATTTGGTGGAATGAGGAGATGCACTCTTGAAACTTTTTGCTGCATGTATTTATGTTTTTGTTCATCTGAGATCTGTATCAAATGCAAAATTATTATTTTAAAAGAAGCGTATTGGTAAAGAGAGGGATATACAGTAATGTCAGTATGTCATCAACAAAATACACATTTGCCAAAAGAGACATATAATCTAATATTTCTTATTGTCTGTAATTTCAGGAATTTAGCTTAGAGAAAAGGAGGATAAATACAAAATATTTCTATTTTTTACAAAAGTATTTTTACTGGTTCATCACAAGAGAGAGATGCTTGGTAGTCCACTGTGTTAGCACCAGGTTGGGCCCCCATTTGCCATCAAAACAACCCAAATTCTTCCTGTCATTAGCCTCTTTTATAAAACAATGCCGCCAATTTGCCGCAACGCCAATGCGGCATCAGGGAGCGTTAGGTCGTTTATAAGAGCTCAGACCGTGGCGGTAATGTTGCGCAATCATGTCCGTTTTATAAAAGATTACGTGATGGCGGCAAAAAGGAGGTATGGGGGCGGTCTCTGCACTGTCACGGACTTCCGTGTATTTTGTAGGGATGGGACGAAATATCGTTTGGCGAAATTTCACGATATAAAACGTGACAAAATGCATCGAGTCAAAAAAAAAATGGATCGCGAAATAAAGACTAAATGGCACTGCTGCATGATTTGTGTATGGCGGACATACAGTCTAAAGCCTTTTTTATAAAACAATGCCGCTAATTTGCGCAACGCCTGAGGCATCTGGGAGCCTAAGAGCTCAGACCGTGGTGGTAATGTTGCGCAATCATGTCCGTTTTGTAAAAGATTACGTGATGGTGGCATAAAGGAGGTATGGGGGCGGTCTCCGCGCTGTCACGGACTTCCGTGTATCTTGGACATAACTTGCTTTTTATTGCGATCAAAGCCACGCTCGTTGAGTTTTTTTCCACATTTCTCTACAGGTGTCTGTCCTCCACCGTCTCGTGAACAGTCAGATGATCTGAGCTGCAGATCTAACGGAGAGACGCTCCCGGAGCGCCGCATCGCTCCAGTTTATCATCTCAGCTGGTTTGAAAACGAAACTTGTGGCCGTGTTTACTTTCATTTTCATTTTGTAGTTCCCGGCCGGAGCTCGGCATTAATTTGACACCTCCCTCTGTTAATGTGCGTTTATAAGACCGGCGAAGCCGCAATATTACAGCAATATTACTATCAAGCGTGGCGACACGAATGCCGCAAAATTCGATAATATTACGCTGATTTGCCGGCATGGTGTGTCTTATAAAAAGGGCTTATGGTGGCAGGCCAACAGCACTATCTGCTGATTAAGCAGGGTAAAACTAAATGAAAAAAAAAAAAAATCCGGGGAACGGTGCAATGCGTCGTGACGTCATCACGTCAAGTCACAGCGCCTGTTGCAACAACACTGCAGGCAGGAGACATTGTTTCTGCTCAAAGATCGATGATTACACCAGAACATGTTGATATGTTAGTTTTTTTGAAGAAGAACCAGTCCTGAGATAACTTAACCTAGGGTTAGAGCAGCACTAAGAGAGTGTTCTTGTTTGTGTTTGGCCTGTTAGGCCTTGTGTTTCCCTGTGTGCAACGGAAACAAAAATAAACAAGTTATTATACAGTAATATTTTTTCCTTTTTTTTCTTTTTTGATATCGTATCGTGACGTATCGTTTCGTGACTATGACATATCGAGGTGCATCGTATCGTTAGTTTAAGTGTATCGTCCCATCCCTAGTATTTTGGACATAACTTGCTTTTTATTGCGATCAAAGCAGCGCTCCTTAAGTTTTTATTTTAACAACCAGCTACAGGTGTGTGTCCTCCACCATCCCTGTGAGCTGTAAGATGATCTGAGCTGCAGATCTAACGGAGAGAAGCTCCCGGAGCACCGCATCGGTCCACTTAATCATCTCAGCTGGTTCTGTTTACAAACGTGAAACTTAAGCGCGTGTTTAGTTTCATTTTTAACATAGATCCCGGCCGGAGCGCAGCATTAATTCATCACGTGGTCATGACACCTCCCTCTTTTGCGCCAAGGTTTAATGTGCGTTTATAAGATCGGCGAAGCCGCAATATTACCGCAATATTACTACCAAGCGTGGCGGCATGAATGCCGCAAAATTCCCGCAACGTGATGCCGCCATGGCGCGTTCATAAGAAACATGTTGCGGTAATATTACGCTGATTTGCCGGTGTCTTATAAAAAGGGCTACTGATTCAACATGAATTTAGAGAAAACTTCCTCAGAGGTTCTGGTCCATCATAACATGACTTCGTCAGCTCCTTCCATGATGGGAACCTCCCGTTCCTCCACATCCCAAAGGTCCCAATGGTGCATGATCCTGCTGGAAGTAGCATCAGAAGATGGGTCCATGTGGTCCTAAAGGGATGGACATGGTCAGCAGCAATACTCAGGTAGGCTGTGGTGTTTGAGCCAGGCTCAGGTGGGACTAAGGGGTCCAAAGTGGGACCAGAACATCACCACCACCATTACACCAGCAGCACCACCAGCAGCAGCCTGTGTGACTCGTAGCCTCAGTTTCCTGTTCTTATCCGACAGGACCGGTATGGTCTACTGCTGGTGAAGTCCATCTGAAGCGTCTAGTGTGCTTCTGCAGACTTTGGTAGGAACCAGTGGTGATCTGAGCTTCTGTTGTCGTTCTATCATCTAGAACCAGTTTGACCTTTTACCCTAGAGATAGGTGTGGGTTTGAATCCCAGTAGATAAGACCAGTCTGTCTAGCACCAACAACAATACAACATTCAAAATGCCTTAAATCACCTTTCTTCCACAGTCTGAAGCTCAGTATGGACATCAGCAGGTTGTCCAGATGCAACGTGATTGGATGATGATCTGTTTATGTTATGTACCTAATAAAATGGCAGGTGGAACTAGATGGTAACTACTGCATGTTTGCTGATCACCACACTAATGCTGCTAAGTCTTTCTACTCTCTATGGACTATAAAGATTTACTAGCTTGGGAAAGGTGTCCCAGTGAATGTTCTCGCCAAGGTTCTGTGGTTCTTTTTACAGTTAGGCTTTTTTCTTTTCCCTCTGCACTGACTGGTTGAGAACTGCTGGAGGTAAGGTGCGGCTACATTTTTTGCTGTGCTGCTACCTGTTAGAGTTGCATGATGGGTTGGAGGCATGCAGCCAGAGAAAGTTTAGGGGGTGTAATCTGTGCTCATTAGCAGCACCAACAAGTGTTATTTTGCTGTAATTTTGTGAAGCGATCCAGAACCTGAAGGAAGGAAAACGACCTGGGGAGAACATGGAGTGACTGATAGGATGCATGGGTTCAGATAAACTGACACTTTTATGGTGTCGGTGCAAACATAATTAGTTTGAATGCAGTATGCATTCAAACTATTGTTTTCCTGTTTCTCTTTATTAGTTTGAATGCAGTATGCATTCAAACTATTGTTTTCCTGTTTCTCTTTATTATTAGTTTGAATGCAGTATGCATTCAAACTATTGTTTTCCTGTTTCTCTTTATTATTCTTCTTCTTCTTCTTCTTCTTCTTCTTATAACCTCTGCTTCCGTACGTTTTTTGAACTGTATCTCCTCCTACAGTTTTTCAGCTATTTCAGCAAGTTTGGTATCAAACCGTTCAGCTCGTTCAGCTCTTTCCGGCTATATCTCTTGGTATTGATATCTTCAACCGTTTCCAATTTATTCAGCTTTTTCTGCCATTTTTCAGCCCATTGAAATGAATGGAAAAGGCTTAAAATCGCTCAATTTTGAACAAAATCGTTCATCTTTTTGACCTCTTACTTGCCAGGGTTAACTTCAACCTAGAGACTTCATTCAACTTTTAACAAACTCAAAAGAAGTTCAACTATTTCAAATTTTTTCAGCTTCTTGATATCTTTTACGGTTTTTCTACAATCACAGGTTAAACTTGAGGTACGATTTTGGAAAGTTCAGGAACGTCTCCTCCTCCCCCCATTCAAAAGAATAGGGCCAAAAACAGACTTTGCTCGACTTCAGGCCGTGTCCTGAGAGAACCGTAGAACCGAGGGAAATGAAACTTGCGCTGGATGAAAGCTGACGGATTTTCCTCCGTTTTGAGCTATAATTTATGGACGTACTCCAAAAATTGTGGTCGTAGCGTTAACTAGTTTGGAAAGGTTTTAAAATATTTCTCCTCCCAGCAGCTGGGCTGTGCTGTCCCAAATATGGTCATTCCTTTCCCACTGTGACTGACAGCTTCAGATTCAAATCCCGAAGGGGAAATTCTGCTACGACCACATCTTTTGGGGTAGACGCGTAATTTTCTCAAAAACAGTAGGTTTTTTTGTCTGCTTCGATGGGATGGTCTCGATTTTGCTGTAGCTGCCACGGTTTTTGCGCTATGAGGCTCAGAAGGAGGAGTCAGCCAGATTTTCTCCCATTGGCAGCCATTCAATTTTTTCTCAGCTCAGGTGCTTCGATCGCTCTCCGAGAGCTAAACTGTACTCGTCATATCTCCTACAATATTAAAGATAGGCACACANACTAATGCTGCTAAGTCTTTCTACTCTCTATGGACTATAAAGATTTACTAGCTTGGGAAAGGTGTCCCAGTGAATGTTCTCGCCAAGGTTCTGTGGTTCTTTTTACAGTTAGGCTTTTTTCTTTTCCCTCTGCACTGACTGGTTGAGAACTGCTGGAGGTAAGGTGCGGCTACATTTTTTGCTGTGCTGCTACCTGTTAGAGTTGCATGATGGGTTGGAGGCATGCAGCCAGAGAAAGTTTAGGGGGTGTAATCTGTGCTCATTAGCAGCACCAACAAGTGTTATTTTGCTGTAATTTTGTGAAGCGATCCAGAACCTGAAGGAAGGAAAACGACCTGGGGAGAACATGGAGTGACTGATAGGATGCATGGGTTCAGATAAACTGACACTTTTATGGTGTCGGTGCAAACATCATTTTGTATTAGGTTTCATGTGCATGCAGGCAACTCAAATGAATGAAATCATCACAAAATGCTTTAAAAGGCTGCTAACTTTTTTGTTATAGTACAAATTATTTTTCATGAAGTTCTTTAGACTACAGCAATTTCAGCATCTTTTAGAATGAGCCCAAGCAGTTTCTGGCCACGCCCAACCATAACCTGATTGGCTGCTATGAGGGGAGGAGCTCAGATATCTGAGAGGGGCTTGGATTGGAGCCACTGCTCCTCCAGTGTTGACAGGTGGTTGTGGTAGGGGTGGGTACTATGCTAATTATCCTTATTGTGACATCACAAAGAGGGACTTCCTCAAAATGTAAGGATGGGTTTTATCTGCGTATTGGAGCATTTATAGAGACAGTAGAGACCCACATGGCAGTAAGTTTTGCATAAGATGTCCTCCTTATGGTCAGATCGAAGAGGAGCTAGTTCCAGACATAAATCACGTAGATCCACCTAGTGCCACCAGAACAAATCTGACTCTCTAATGAACTGGATAAAATGTCTAAAGGTGTCAAAGATCAAGACTCAATGGTTGGATCTGAAAACTAAACTAAAATTGTATTTTCAGTATATTATAGCTATCATAGACTCAAATGAAACCAAATTCCAAAAAGAACAAAAGCGTATTACTTTTTTCTTGTGGTGTAAAAGGTAAGAAAAGTGATATTAAGCTGCTAATAAATCAAAAGATGTATAATTGCTTTAAATTAATCAGAAGAACTTATGAGTATCTGCCAGTGATTTAAATTCTGTGGAGGAACTTATTGATCACTTCAGCAAACTGGAACTGAAACACTTAAAAGCTAATTTTTCAAACAGAGGTTGTTCAGTTAGCCAGTAACAATAGAATAGAGTGATTACTTATAAGATGAAATCAATAAAAAACATAATGTACAAAACCAATCAAACGTGGACTATTTATGTAAAAAGATAAATGTTATTACTTTATATTATTATTTTTATTATTATTATGTATCTATCAGACTCCAAAGTGCACCATGTCAGCTCAATAAAAATGTATTCTTTGTACTTTTTAGCATCTGGACTCAAAGGAACCCGGAGAGCAACGGGTGAGCGGAACACAATAATAAAAAAAGAAAAACTGAGAAAGAGAAATGCTTTGTGGCTTCAAACCAATGATNTTCTCTGCACTGGCTCCCTGTGTGTTATCAGGCCAAAGTTAAGATTTTGCTGTACGCTTTTTAGGTCCCTGCAGGGTTGTGCTCCTCCATACCTGGCTGCACTGCTACAAAGGCATACCCCATCTTGTTCTCTTTGATTGGCTGAGCAGGAGTTGTTGGTTGCTCAATGCTCCAAACACAGGTTTAGGAGGGATCGAGCTTTATCAGTGATGGCTCCAACTTTTTGCAATGAGTTGCTGTTTGCTGTTAAACAGTCACCATAATTGCAGGTGTTTAAGAGTTTTCTGAAGACCCATTTTTATCGTCTAGTGCAGTGGTACTCAATTCCAGGACTGGAGGGCTGGTATCCAGCATGTTTTAGTTTTAACCCTGTTGTAACACACCTGATTTCAATCAGCAGGTGATTAACAGGCTCCTGCAGAGCCTGATGAGCTGCTGCACAGGTGATTCAACCACTGAATCAAGTGTGTTGGATCAGAGACACCACTAAAACGTGCTGGATACCGGTCCTCCAGGACCAGGACTGAACATCTGGTCTAGCGTTTATGCAACATGGTTCATGATATTAATTGGTTGTTTTCATTTTTCATAATTTTACTAATGCTATTTTATTTTGCGTGAAAGCCTTTTAATTGTATTTTAATCTGTTTTATTGCCTCTTTTATTGATCAACATGGTTTTCAAAAATGAACAATACAAAAAATACAAACCTAAAACTGGGAGTTGTCAGAAACAAAAAATAAATTTTAAAAAAAAATCACAAAAAACCCTGGAAATTGCAGCCAATGAAGAAAAATGTTCATGATGCTGACACTAAAGATCCCTTTTGTCAGAACTGACGTTGAGGCATGAGGCAGGGCTTCTAAAACATTTACAATTGGAAACTCTTTGAGCCTCTATATAACACACGGCACTTTGATGGGGCTCAAAATGACCCAGGAGCCCTGATAAATGGCCAACTTCAACCCCATAATAATGCCCCACAATGGAAAGACCGTTTGTTCCCGCCCACTCGACCAGGACATGAATATTAAATGAGCTACATGCTGACTGGCCGGTTTACCCTGATGGCTCTATGATGCTGCCTGAAGCTAGAAGCTCTGTGCACAGCTGATCAGTATCCGGATAACTCAGCAGGCCAGCTATGGATCTACTCATTCATAGTCTGGATATTCCCAGCTACCATCCTGGAACGTTACGCGTGTTTTCCGTCATTCTGCTTTGTTGTTTTCCTCTCCTTCCAACAAAGACATTAGTAGTAGCTCAAACTAGCGTTGGTCTGTGGTTAGCATTAAATGTTAAAATGGGTCGGGACATGCAGATGTAAGAGGGTGTCTACGTGGACTACAGCCCCGATGACGTATTATTGCAGCTTTACTCAGAACAAACCGTTTCATCGTGGCCATTACAACATCACTAAGCAGGTCAGCGACAGAACAGGCTTTATATGACCATTAAACACCCCAAGCTGCCTTTCATCAACAACAAGGTTAATGTGGTTTTAATTTCTAGAACCGCTTTAATACCAAAGTTGATCTTTTCCTAAACTCAACCAAACCCAACCCAATGTTACGAATGCCTGTCCCGAGCCTTTCTGCAGCTGATCCATCACAACAGAACTCACTTAATATTGAGGGACCGTATTTTCATGGCGCTGCTTTAGATTCGTTGGCATTTGAACATGACGGAGCAGAAACAATGAAAATGTGTCGGACAAACTTCACTGCACAGAAGAATCTAGTTCCACTTAACTTAATGTCAGCCCCCCCCACCCCCGCTCCCATTCATCCAAGACTAAAAATAACAACCCAAAGCCCGAACACTGTCCTCTCTGTAGCTTCCTGGCACCGACTCCAACTGGCTGGCCTTTCCCAGCAGCCAGTATCAGTGCGATGTGCCAACGCGACAACTGCATGCCACGCAGATCCTGACTCTGCTCTCCTCTGTGGCTAGTTAGTCCATCAGCGCTTTCAGCCGTCCGTCCGTCGGTCCGTCTGTACTCTGCTGGGCTGCTCCAATCAAAGGCCTTAGCCCGTGCAGCCCCTAATCCAACCACAGGCTTTACCCCACCAGCTCAGTGTAGTCACACAGCTAATTCACAGGCAGACGGGAGGAAGGCAATCCGTGACGGACGTTTTTTGTGCAACTAAGAATGAGCTCCCCGGTGACCAGGGGAGGTTGTGGAGTGGGAGACTATCAATGAAGGGGCTGTGAAAAGATGGCTCCAGAAAGGCGAGCAGCGAAGGGAATAGATGAATAGCAAAAAACCGGCTCAGATAGAAATAAGGAAAACGTTTGGTGTGAATAAAAAAAAAGAGGACATGAATCTGCAGCACCCTTTTACCAAGAGAACGCTGAAAGAGCCATTGTGAGTTGGAACAGTCTACATTACTCAATAAAGGCTTTGATGAAAAGCGAGGCTCTGTATTAATTTGGATAAGAAACCTTTGCCTCCGTGCCCCCTTTCTTTCTCGGCTCCCATCCACGACACCTCTGTGGTTTAAAGCAGTGTTTGGTTTCAGTTCAGCAAGCCAAGTCATTACATTTAAACATGTCACACCTTTCAGAGGAGGAATTAACGAGTGCTGTTACTTCTTCATTCCCCACACGCTGGGACCCAGAGGTACAAAAAAAACCAAGGGAGAGAGAGAAAGGTGTTGGTATTTTGACATTGTCACTTCACGCTCACTTGCATGCATGCCTGTGCTATGGGAGCGCACTGTATGCCCTCTGCTCAGCCTCTCCAGAGAACACACTTCTCTCTTTTAATTTAAGATGAAGTCAGGAGGATTCCAGCTTGGCTGTCTGCCTACGTTTACCATCAACATCGCAGAAACAAAAATTAATCCAGCACCGTATTCTGTAGCTGCAGGTAGAGAAACAAAGTAAAAACAGACGTGTGGGGGGGGGGGGGGGTTAAAGTTCAAAAACAAAAGGGACGACGTAGCCAAAAAAAAATTACTCCTCTTATGCAAACATAACATATACAATCTATCCATCACCTTTATGTCAGCTTTCATTCCTAATTAAGTCACCCAAATGAGTGAAGATGACAGGTTTCTAAAGGTTTTTATGAGAAAAGTGGGAAATAAATACATTTTTAACAAAATCCACCTTTGTGGAAATAACTGGATGTGAATGGATGCTTAAAATCTCAGAATCTCAGTGTAACTTAGCAGAGGGCAACTATTTCATTTCTAGCCCTTCACAAATTGACGGTCTAGTTCATAGTGTTACTTCCTCTTTACGTGTGGCATTAGACAATGTTGCCCCTTTAAAAAAGAAGGTCATTAAGCACAGGAAGTTGGCTCCCTGGTTTAATTCTGAACTGCGTACTTTAAAACAAACCTCTAGAAAATTGGAGAGAACATGGCGCTCTACACACCGGGAAGAGTTCTACTTATCCTGGAAAAATAGTCTAGTGCTTTATAAAAATAAGCTTCGACAAGCTAGAACTGCATATTATTCGTCACTAATTGAGGAGAATAAGAATAATCCTAAATTTCTTTTCAGTACAGTTGCTAAACTTACACAGAATCATAGCTCTGAGCCAGCTATTCCCTTAGCCTTCAGCAGCAACGACTTTATGGAATTCTTCACTAATAAAATAGATTCTATTAGAAACAAAATCATCAGCATCCTCCCCAACACGACTTCTTCTTCCTCAGTAAGTGAGGCAGCATCTGAGGTAACTGTAGAACCTCATCTGTGTTTGAACTGTTTTGATGCAGTTGAGCTTTCAGAGTTATCAAAAATATTAGCTTCATCTAAACCTTCAACTTGTATTTTAGACCCAATCCCAACCAAATTATTTAAAGAAGCATTTCCTTTGGTTACTGCCCCCATTTTAGATATAATTAACCTATCCTTAGTAAATGGATACGTACCGCAGGAGTTTAAGGTTGCTGTAATTAAA
>SSNS01000357.1:252459-270502 GCA_006937985.1 Aphyosemion australe
TTAACAAATGTAAGTTATTTGTTTTTGTGTAAGGAAGATGCTTTTTACTGGCGCACAATGTGGTAATCTAGGTGCTGTGGAGGAAAATAGAGGAACCAGCAGAAACGGTCCAAAGTTTGGGATCAAACGCGCAGCTACGGGCAGATTGGCTAATGCTAACTAAGCTAGCGGATAGCAGACTCATGCCGTGGGTTCCAAAAAACACGATGATCTTGGAACTAAGAATGACTAAAATCTACAAGAGGAAGAAAAGTCCCACCATCCTGTTTATTCGTAGCTGTCTGCAGCGCTATGGAGCAGAGCCACAGCAGCTACCGGGACTCACGTTGTTGTTGTTGCTTCGAGATTGCGCAACACACCGCTCCAGGGGTATGGCAAGCCGTTATAGTATGTAATTCACAAACACTTCTATCTGTGAACGTAATTTAAACTGGATTATTGCCAACCCGTACATTATAGACATGCCACCATTACATTGTTACCAGTAGAAATGAAATGTTATTCAATATCTCAAAAGCTGTAAGACAGTTGAGGTGATAGCATGTTGTTTTGCATGTTATTGAACTGTTTTCTAATAATGTTCTGTTGTTAAATAAAGTAAAGGAAAGAGAGAAAAAATGTTTCCCTAGCAGGTTTTAAATGTTTAAAGCTTTCCCTGATCGAAGTTAAGTTGTGTAAATATTTGCACTTTGACAAAGTCATACAGTCATAAAATAAGATTTTGTCTTTGGAAAAATAGTTAACTGTAAAAAAAAAATGTATTTACTTACTGAGAGTAGTTTTAGAATGAAAAAAAAAGCATTAAAAATGTCAATAATCGAAGAATCGTGGCACCAATAATCGAATCGAACCAAAAACCATTATAATCGAAGAATCGAAGNAGCTTTTTTCCCCCCAGAGAACGACTTACGAGGCATTCACTAAAGACCACTGCCAATGTATCTTATATATATATATATATATATTTAGAAATATTTTTTGTTGAATATTTTTTGTCTTTTCAATTTTCTTTCTAATCTAGTTCATGTATCAGTAATAAAGACCAAACTATGCTTTGACCTGAGGGGTTAAAGGGGTTCTAGAACAACTTATTTTTTTACATCAGGAAATTGTTCTTTGAGCCTCAACTCAACTCTAATTTATATAGCGCTTTACAGACAAAGGCATGCCACCAAGGCGCTTTACAGAACAATAAAAATAAAAAACATTTTAAAAACGTCAGAAAAGAAAAACAAGTTAAAACAAGATATAAAAAAAGAGCCTCTAACATATGAACCCTTATTGGCCCAGGAGCCCTGATAAATGGTTAAACACAACCTCATAATAAAGCCCTACAATGAAATGACTGGTTTGCTCCGCCCATTTGGCCAGGACAGTATTAAATGATCTGTGTGCTGATTGGCTGGTTTACACCCCCCCCCCATGAATCTATGATGCTGGCTGAAGCTAGAAACTCAGCTATGTTCACTATCCAGATAACTCGATAGGCAAACTGTGGATCTATCTGGCATTCAACCGTACATGTTTGAACCACAATGTTAGCAGTAGCTCCGGCTAGCATTAGCAGTAGCTTGGGCTAGTGTTGCTCTGTGGTTAGCATTATCTCTAACAATATTTACAGATTATCAACACTGAAGTGGGTTGGGACATGAACATTTAAGGGTGTGTGTCTTATTTCTGACGTGTTAAATCAGCTTTTCTCAGAACGAATCGTTTCTCCATGACCATTACAACATTACTAACTTACAGCAGGTCGGCGATGGCACAGACTCTTTAGAACATCAGATGCCCCAAGCTGCCTTTATTCAACAAGGTAAACGTGGTTCTGACTTCTGGAACCCCTCTAAACAGATAATATCTGATTTAGGATATATGAACCTTTGACATTGAAAACATGTAGCTCCAAATTATTTTTGGTATTTTGGTATGGAATGACATATTTACTCTTTGTTCTGCAGACTCGATCCTTCCCCTCTCCCATGCTACCATAAACCCTGACTCGATCCTTCCCCTCTCCCATGCTACCATAAACCCTGACGTAGATCCCTCTGAGTCCCACCGCTGCACCTTCCAGGACTTCCTCTGGGGCCTGAGCTGCACCCGGTCCCTGCTGCCTGTCCTCTCCATCTCTATCTCGACCCCGGCAGAAAGCTGAGGAAATTACGCGCATTTTCCCTGGAATGTGATTAGATTCCTGATGTTGGCAGCCACACATCTCTGCTTTTTAATTGGGTTTGGAGGCGCGACGAGATTAGCCTTGTGACATCATTGATGGTCTGTTTGTGTGCGTGTGTGAGGAGGTTGGTGGTGTCTGCTGATAAGAGATGGTACAAGGGGCGGAGGTGTCAGGGGGGTGTGTGTGGATGAGTTCCCCTCTCCTCACTGCTTACTAATCGGGTCGATGAGTATTTTCTTTGCCTTTACATGTGGGTGAGCTTCTAAAACTTGCACATGGGCAGGAATTGGATTTCCTTAGGTTTGTTTTAGGTCTTATGTGTAAAAAGAGTCAGTTTGGTAACAACTGCTTATGTCTAATGGATATCTAACAGCTTATCCACCAGCTTTTTTTATTTTATTTTCAGGCAATTTATAAAATCTAGCAGGCCCAATGGCTCCAATCACGTTATTCTATGTTGACTGAGTTATTTTGAAAAGCTCAATCATAAGGAAATAGAATTATTTTCAGTTTAGACGAATGTTTTGCAATAATTTTAAAATATAGCCAGGTCATGGGCGACAGATGTTATTGTAAAAAAAAAAAGGAACCAACTTTTATGATTTCAGCACCAAAAGTCCCAAAGTGTATTCGTACCTAAAACCTTTCACATCTTACACTTTGAACTAAGAGGGGTTCGAAACGAGCTCCTGATGAACGCCACAGTTTAGACAATTTTCAAAAAATACCTGTTATGCAGTGTTTCTATATGACACCATTCAGCCTTAAAGGGACATATTATACCTTTTTAGAATATTTCACTGGTCGGTCCACACAAAACATAGCCTGGCAAGCCATCCTATATATGTGTATATATAGTCTGGCCACGAACCATTGACGGCTCTCAGTCGTGAGGCGGGATCTACGGTTGTCTTTCAAAATGTCAGCACGCAGTTGGATAGCGCTAGGACCAATCAGAGTAACGAACAACGTGACGTAATCACAGCAACGGAAAAGAGGAAGGCTTTAATAGCGTCTAACATCAATGATTTCTGTCGTTTTTGTATAAAAACATGTGAATATCAGGTGTACTGGGACATTGCACTACTTTGTTTGATAAAAATAAGAAGCCGCTAAGTATATCAGACAGACTTACGCACGTTGGAGTCTAAATAATCCAATGTTGATGAACAAAGCCGTTTCAAACGAGCATGTTTCCTGCGCCGCCGCCATGTTGCTTGGGTTCGCGGCCGCAGCGCTGACGTCATCGGCTACTCCCGCTCTGTGATTGGCCCACAATATAGAGCGCTGTGATTGGCCCAACCAAAACTATAGCGAGCTGTGATTGGACAGCCACAGGCTGCGAGGGTTCCTATGAAGCGTGCCTAGACCAAACTCTGCAAAGCAAGATTTGGTCTAGTTCACTAGGCTACACAAAACATGTTGATGAGGTTCTTTGCATAAATTTCCTCTCACATAAAGCAATCCCAACAGTTTCAGTACCTTCCAGAATGAGTCATTTCAAGGCTCTGCCACTTTAAGAAAACAAGTTGTCGCTGGCCCTGCCCACCTACCCCCTGATTGGCTGCTCAGAGGCGAGGAGCTCGGATAGCCAGGAGGGGCTCAGAGTAGAACCACTGCTCCGCCAGCATCAACAGGTGCTAATTTTCCCTATTGTGACATCACAACCTTTTCAAATGGCTCATCAGAAGTGGATTCCTGAAAAGATAATCTGACAGAAAATGGATGGATGGTTTTTATTCCCATTTGGAGGGTTTATAGAGGCAGTAGAGAGCCATATGGCAGCACAAAAGAATGCAAAAACAACAACTGTTGTTTAAAGAAGCGTTCATAAAACAAACTGATATTAATTGAATTGAATTGAAAATGTTCATTAGCACAGAAAACATTTGAGTCATTTTAATAAAAAGTCCAGTCAGAATGAACTGCTCCATACGACCATCCAAGAACTCTTATTTTTGGTTTCTTTCACATAAATATATTTATTTTGTTTTTCTATAACTATTTCTTTACTTTATTCTCTGGAGGATTTAAACCGTTTGGTGTCCAATTATTTTTGTGCACGTGGGTCAAAGTTGATTTTGGTAACAGGACATGCGTTCATTTAATGACTCTAAACTCAGCAGGTTTTTATTGTTTGAGATGTTCCTGGCTCGCTCTGCTTCAGCTGCTGCCCCTGCGACCCGACCCCGGATCTGTGGAGGAAAATGGATGGACCAGGGTGCAAATGTACTTTAAAAGCACTTTCACCAAAACCTTTTGTGTGTTTGAGGAAGGACATGAATGATCAGCGCCAGGTGAGTTTAGGAATCAGGGGGGGGGACGTAAATATGGAGGCAAATCACATCAAAAATTAAGGTGGAAACTTAATAATATTACACTGATATTAAGGCTGCATGATAGATTTGCATGCAGCTATAAAAGGTCACTATAGTCAAATACTGATAGTCATGCAGATAAAGCATGCAGCCTAATCTGGTTTAGGTCAAAAGATGAAGATTTGTGAATCTTTGGATTTTAGATCTGATACATTTTTGTGATCCTAATAATTTGAATTGGGGAACAGATATTTGGTTAGATTTTAAATCAATTTACCACAAAATGAAAATTAAAACACAAAAAATGGTTGATGAGATGAATGTATGACATCAAATTCAGCCTTTGCTCACCTGCATTTTTTAACTATATTTATTTTTTGTTTTTGTATTTATTGTTTTGTTTTTTGGTATTACTTATTACTAGAAAGTCAAAATAAAAAATAACTGTCCAAAGGAAGTCACTGGCTGCACAAAATCCCTCTGAGTGCAAACATTTTTAAAATGTGAAGCACTTTCCTTGACTAAATATATTATTTACATGCAAATGAACTGCAGAGTCATTTCTGATGTCATTATTTTTGGTTCTCTACTTTATTCTAGTCATTTCTAATCTCCAAAAGATCAGGTGATGTGGAGGAAACTTTCACCTGCAGCTGCTGATGAAGGTCATGGATGATGTGAATGGATGCAGGGGTCACCTACTCCTACTCCTCCCCCCTCCCTGCCGCCCCCACATCTCCTCCCATTAGCCTCCATCTCCTCCTCCTTGGGCCAGAGAACAATCAGCCTGGCGTCTGATACTTCCTGCCCGGCAATAATTACCCCACCTAATTAAAACTTAATTGCTGGCCCCTCCGACCGCCATCTTAAATGAGCAATGGGAGCCAGGGCGGGGGCGTGAGCCTGCTGGGATGTTTGTGTGGACGGCAAATTGGTTTATCCCTATCAGATTCCTCAGTCGCTGGCCCCGTGCACGCTGCTGCGCCGCTCTGCTGCCCAGAAACAGAAAGGAAAGGGAGAGCGCCTAATGCGATGGAGGCCAGACAATAAGATCTACTCACTGTGATCCTTCAAACTACACTTTTAATAGATTTTATTCGTTTGCTTAAAGGACACGGGCAGGGTGTTTTTGTCTAAAGTGAGGAAAAGTTTGAGAAGAGGAAGTAAAAGGCTCTGGGGTGGAGGGAAAGAAAAGGAGACAGAGATAAGGAAGTTAGGATTCATGGCCCCGCTGCTAAATCATAAGGGGGTAAATGAAAGAGGAAATGCTGCGTTAATCGCTATGGTTTCTCATAATTGTTACGATTAAATTTCATAATTGACTAATGGCCAGCTGCGGCTTACATTACATGGAGGATAAATACATCACATTAAACATGCAAGCTGAGAGGAGATGAGTGGAGATGGATGGACAGATAGCGGGACAAGATGGATGGAGCGGGCTTTCTGGGTGCGATCGGACTGGGCGACACCAGAGACAAGAAAAGGAGGGAAATCAGGGGTGAGGTTTGTGAAAAAAGGTGGAAACGAAGCAAGATGGAGGTGCAGAGGGCCTCGGGGGAGAATTAGGCTGGATGCCAGGGTGTGTTCTCACACTTCCTTCTTCCTGTGAACTCAGAGTTTTCGCCTCTTTTCTTCTTCAGGAGTGAAAAGAGTGAAAGGCAGTTGTGATGAGCTGATATGAGGAGGCCGCCGGAGCGACTGAGGCCCAGGTGGAGGTGTGCCGGGAGAGGGAAAGTTGGAGGGTGATTAGAGAGAGATGACAGGTGACATCCATAAAGGGATTAGGGAGCAGGCCTCAAAGACAGGGCCCTAATCCAGGCTTTGTACAGGCACAGATAAACAGCTCCACTGATGGCTTGCTCTCTTAAAAAGTGAACATGAGCTACACAAATAACTTCCTAATTCCTCCTTTGTAGAAGTGAGAGCGCGCTACGACACAAATAAGTTCCCTAATTCTTCCTTTGTACGAGAGAGGCACTAAATAACTCGCTCGAGAGAGGTTTGTTAACAGGATGCTCTGAGAGGTGAGCCCGTGTGTGTGTGTGTGTGTGTGTGTGTGTGTGTGTGTGTTCACAGGGCAGAAGGGGGGGCCTGCAAAGTGTCGATTTGTGAGGTTATTGACACATTTTTGAGCTCATATTCTTACAAATGTTTGGAAAAGAGAAATGAAAACACACACGTTCAAGAAAACACACATTTTGTCGGTTTGTGGTTTAATTAAGCTTAAAAGACAAAAAGGGAGAACACACACACACCACACACACACCTGTGCTCTGCAGACAGGAAAGACCACCAACTGACAGTCTGGTTTCCCATACTGGTGTGTGTGTGTGTGTGTGTGTGTGTGTGTGTGTGTGTGTGTGTGTGTGTGTGTCAGTCAGACTTCACATGCACCCTTCTACGTTTTTTACAACTTTTACAAAACAAGACTTTAATTTCTAAATGCATCCAACGGTTTCTTCTTAAATGTTGATTTAAATTAGATAAATACCTTTCTTTGATGATGTCATCCTTTAAAACACACACAGTGAGTGTTTTACTGCATGCATGTTTTAGGCCCTGGAGCTTATTGTTGATTTTATGCTTGAAACAAAAGTCAATTAAGGTTTTAAAAAGTTGATTAGAACGTTCTGTTTCACTTCACTAGACTTGAAATGGAACATCGTTTTGCAGAAAGTGTGAAAAATATATATTTTATGTAGAATATTTGTCAATATTATTACAACATGAATGTATCCAAGTGCTAAAGGAACCGGTTACCTTTTAATACCCTTAGGTGATAAAGCTCCCACTTTTCTTCTTGCATTCATCTTTTGTGGATATTTAAAGGAAGCCTCCCTAAAGACAGGCGTACACTGTGCGACTTTTTCACTCGTAGCGTTCAGCTTCAGCTCAAACTGTACGACTTCCTCGCAGAGCAAATCTCATGAGTCATGTTCTCACACTGTACGACCCAGTTCTCGGATGCGACCTGACTGCTCACACTGTACGTCTGGTATGAACTCGTCGCAGCTAAAAAAAAAAAGTATATATGACGCAACACGTTGGTCTGAGTACGGGAGGACGAGGACGGCATTTGGAATAGAAGCGTACTCTGTTGCTTCATGGCAAGCGCTGCTTGTTGCTACGGTTAAAAAATCAATCTGACATAAAAATAAAAGTCTGGTTTGTTCCTTAAATAACAAAATAACAACGAAAACATATTATTTGTATTATATTTGATCCACTTTTGATTAAAATCGATAAATTACCAGCATTTCCCGCTGTTAAATGAAGAAAAAAAGTTTATTTTTCATCAAAACAAAGCAACGCTGCTTTTATTTTGATAGTGGGTTAGCTATTTGGTTTGTTTTCGCTTCCACTTCCTTCATTTACGCTACTGCTTCTGTGTTTGCGCATGTGCTGTGTGCGGTTCTGATGCTTTTTGGGTCACAGACGCTCACAGCGCCGCTTCAACAGTGCGATACCCTCACGAGGGACGAGCGAAATATCAAACACACCAAAAATCCGTGCGAGCTTCCGATTGCTGATTGGTAGCTGGTCATGTGGTGTTAATCGCCTCTCGTAACCCCCGTATACTACACGTGTACCCCCGCCCTAAGGGACAATGGGGGGGGGGGGGGTTCTATGCTAATTTTCCTTATTGTGATGTCAAAATAGGGAAGAAGGATGGTCAGTTTTTATTCACACTTTGAGTGCTTATAGAGGCAGTAGAGATGACAGAACATAAAGATGCAAAAGTTAAATATTTGATAGTAAAGTACCAAGCTTTAAGGGGATAATCCACCCCTAAGTGAACTTTAGTCTGTTGCCATGTTCCCCAGAGTTAGATAAGTGGGGAAAAAAGCATTTTGTAACCAGCCCAGTCATTCTCCAATCTGGCAGTATTCTGTTAGCTGTAGCTTAGCATAAACAATGTAAGTGAATGGTAACAGTTAGCATGTATCGGGACAATGGTTCAATGACAATAAAGTGATTCAGATTCATGTGCAAAAGTCATGAAAATGACTCAATAATGATCCTAATTATTCTTGATGACCTCAATAATCATATCGACTGCAAATGAAAATAATAATATGATGGAACTACAGGATTTAAGATTTGGGACTACGTTACGACAGAGAACCGCTGCAAGACACAAGGACACAACGCAGCGGCCCAAAAAAAACACACACTTGGTCTCACGGCCATTTTAAACACACCTGCAGGAGTTTGATCAAAACGTCTGGTTTGTTGACCAGGACGTAATTAGCTGTTACCATTAGCAGCAATTTCCTAATGTTGTGATTTCTCGCACATATGGCAATAAAACCCCTCTGATTCTGATTCTAATGACTCCCAGGAAGGAGGAGATGGTGGGTGATTTAGGTATTTTGGTTAGATCTAGATTTGGTTAGATCTAGTGTGCATTAACATCTTTTCTCACTTCAGGTGACAAGCTTGGTGCTCTATATGAGAAGAAAATTTAAAGCCCGGCTCCCTTCTTTATTGGAATTTATTACAACAGCATGGATGTTTATTTTAGTGGTTTCTATTATTAATACAGGAAGATCTTACGTTACAACCTGTAACAATTTCACCTACAAATAAAGAAAAAATTGTGTCCAACAGACTGACCTGCTTCATCTCACAGGACTGTCAGATTTATTTATTTATTTTTTATTTTAGGCTTCCTATAGGACATCTTTTCCATGGACCAGTAGGGGTGGTGCTGCTAAGGTACATAGAAAACAATAAAGTGCATAAATAAAATGGAATTATTGTACAAATATAATTATTCACTTTTTTAATTAAAGTTTTGTCTCAATTTTATAGGATTTTCCTAAATAAAATAACTTACAGATTAATATTAAAATATCATTTATAGAGATACATATTTTTTTATTTCACACCAAGAATATGCAATAAATATATTTTTTTGCATTTTTAAAAACGCAAATTTGATAATAAATTTGAGTAGCAGTAAGGAAAATAATATAAAGTACGGTAATGATTATGTTAAACTATTGATAATTTAAGGTGATAACGATGCAAGATGCTTTATTGAAATAAAAGGACTCAAATATTCTCTATCATGGGTAAAGAGTTCAAAGCAGCATTATTGTGTGTGTGCAGCCTGGTACCAAACGTTCCAGAGACCAGAACCAGTCCTTGGCCCGGTGGACTAGATTGGTTATTTAATTTAAACACATCTAAAACACGGATAAATTTGAAGCGTTTTGCTGCTTCGTCTGCTCCTCGCTAACGGGGAATGAGGAGATTCCTCCACAGACTCCACCTATGAATGTTCCCACTTGTGTGGCTTCAGACCAGCTCCATTTAACAGATATAGTTTTGATTACAGGGTGACTTATCTGGCTCTGCTCCCTCTGGCCTTCTCTTTCTTCCCTTAAACATGCACATCCAAATCTCTATCTGCCGTTCCACACCTCCCCTTTCATCGCTCTCCATTACCTGGTAATGAACAGATCCTTCCTCTTTCTTCTCTCCCTTCACTTTATGCAAATTTACCTCACAGATCCTGAGCCGCCGATACGTCAACTTTGTGATGAGTAAAAGTAAAAAGGGGAGCAGCAGGAGGGAGGGGGGCTTCCTAATGACTTCATTTTGTCTTTCATGGCTCTTTAAAGGGTGCCCTGCGGTGGGATTCCTCCCGTCAGGGCTGCTGATGGAGACTTTTATTAAAGGAGCTTGATTAGATATGAGGGATTGATGCAGAAGCAGGTCAAGCATTGATTGGACGGCTATTTTGGGTTTTATTTCTTCTTTATGTGCATTGATTCTGACAGAAGTTGAGAGCTGCACACACACGCACACACACCTCACCCCCCTCTAATAATCCGCTAATCCTGTTTATCATCAGCCAGCTCCTCTTAGTGTGAGCGATACATGAGAGAAATCACTCTCACAAACACGCTCCAATGTGCAGAGCTGAGATACAGTATAAATACACACGTCTCTTTCTTGATTTCTTCCTCCATCTCCAGTCCGTTTCGTCGTCTCCCTCCGTGCTGTTGTGCATCAGTTATGCAGCGACGCATCACAATCCCACATCAATGCTCAGCCTCTCTGAAACGGGAGCGTTTGCGCCGTGCGTCTGTCTGAAGAGTTTGACTAAGCTGCAGAGAGCTCGCTCATTCTCTCTTCTAATTGGTTTTTAACTTCACACACACTCAGCATCCCACACCTCTTTATGGGACGTTTCTTCCTGAACTACAGTTGGGATTTTTTTCTCCTTTCCAAATAAAAAAAATAAAAAGAGGCATATTTTCTGCAATATTCCAGCCTAAAAATAAGAATATACGGTATAATCACAGATGATCCAGGCTTGGGTGTCTAAGCAGGCAATAAATCTATATTTGAATATTTCTCTTTTGGGATGCTGATGCTAGAAAAGGCTAAGTAAGTTGTAAATATACTCGATTCTGGTTTCATAAAGTAATCTGTGTCGCTTGAGGGGTCACTGGAGGAATTGCAGCCAGGCTTTGGAGGAGGATGGAGTATCCCGGTATTGTACTGGTCATATTTATGAAGGGAACTGAAGCTGGGAGCTGGATTTTCAGGGCAGAAGAAGGAAAGCGTCTCGTGCTTCAGCCCTTTTATCAATTTAAGAGTTAAAGTAGAAATGCAGAGAAACTCTGGCAAAGTTCAGCAAGTTGTTTAAAGCCAAATTTGCCAAAGAAAGTTTTCAAATCAGCTGAAACGAGTGAATGTTCAAATATTTTCTAAATAAATCAAAGAATGCTACAATATTTTGTAAAGCTTTGAGATTTTAAAAGAAAATGCAGCACAATAACATTTTTGTTTCTCATTGCAAACGAATTACAATGAACAAGACGCAGATGCATTTTCCACCTGTTAACATAAATATTACATATTTCTTCAGATAAAGAAACATATCAAGGACAAATTATTTATAAAGCACATTTCATTGTTGCTCATGCAACCTAAAGTGCTTTACATACAGAACCAAAGCATTAGTTAAACACAATAAGAGACATGATTACATAAGAACAACACAGCGGCACTAAAAACACAATACATATCATATAAAGCATTAAAACAATAGGCTGCACAGGTCAGCTTGCATTAAAAGGAACACTTGGCAGTTTTGGCTTGTTTTTAGCACCCCCTAGTGTCTGTTAGCGAAAGCGAAAGTGAAACTTATCTCCTGGCTGTGCGTTCGTCTTTTTAACACCTTAATCTAACAGCTGAAATGTCTCCTCGGCCTTCATTAGTGTCTACAGGAGCGGTTCATCACTAAATCAAACACATCAGCTGTGTTCATGATCTAAAACCTGCAGGAAACATGCTGGAAGCAGACTGCAGCACCAGGCATGTCAGCTCCACTTTACTAAGTCCAACAGGGACCGGACCGCCACTCTGAAGTTGCAAGTGTGGTATTCTGGCCACAGAGGGCGGTGGGGGTCTGAGTGACATGTCATTAACCCTGTAAAGAGTCATTTTAGCACAAACTGGATCAAGAACATGATTTAAACATAGGAAAAAGTTGCATAGTATGGCTTTAAAAGCCAAGTCAAGTAAATAAGTCCTTTGAAGATACTTAAAATGCTCCAGACTATGCATGGTCCTCAGATGTAGTGGGAGGCTGCTCCACAGCCACTCGGTGCGTTTACATCAGAAAACCGAAGTTCTGCCCTAAAAAGACTCACGTCTTTTTTTTTAAATGCATGTAAACGCGTTAGTCTGGCTGAAGGTGAACTTCTTCTAATCGGGCTGAAGCACCCAGATAATGCGGTAGTTATGAGAATTCATTCTGCATGCAAACGGGTCAGCCGAGATGAACCGATTAGATGCTCGCGTTCTGGAAGTGATGAGACCACAGTAGCGCTCGTCTGATATCACCGCCACAAAGTAACATGCGTAACACCATCAAACAGTACAGGACGTACCAAATCAGCTGTGCTGCAGCGTTGTTGTCAATTCCTTCAGCCATTGTGCATGTCCTGTTTCAACTCTGTCTGCCTCACTCCCGCCAGCGTTTGTTTACTATTTGTGTTGCTACAAGCTAACCGGAACAATACCCGACATGAAAGGGCACATGTCGCCCCCTACTGTACCGGAGTGGAATGAACTTCATTTGAGAGGTCGGTTTTCTAAAGCGCATGTAAACCAGGATAAAAACTCCCAGCTTATTATAATAAAATCAACCTGGATCCACTTAGATGTTGATACTGCTCATGTAACCACACTGACTGAGAAAGCTGTCACTGTGGGTCTTCAGACGAGTCTTAGGTAATAATAAAAGGGACTGAGAGGTGGACCTCGTGTTTCTGGCAGGGGTATAGAGAGAGTCAATAGTTCATTTATGTATGGTGGAGCCAAGCTGCCAATGGACTTAAAAACAAAAAATAAAATATCAGTAACAAATGATTCGGGTCTAAAATAAATCTGAAATGTGACAAATGCAGCCATTTCTCAGTGGAAGAGGAACTAAAGACACTTTTTCAAATTATGGAGGAAGTTCTGAAAAATATTTTCTTGTTTTACTGATTTCGTGAAGCAAAATGCTGAGTCCGTTTAATCATTTGTTAAAGAGAATAAACATTCTTAGAAAACCTAAGCTAACCCAACATTCAACTGTAGCTTATACACCTTGCATTTAAGGTTTCTTTGTGCCTTCTCCCAAACTGGGAGTCCAAACCGAGCCTTAAGAGGGAAACCTACGGACATGATTCCAGTTTTGAAGGAGAAGGGAGAAGATTTGGGAGGATTTGAGATTTGTACAAAAACATCAGAGAAGCTTCTCTATGAACTTTTAGATTAAGTTTAGTTTAAAAAATAGCCTTTCATTGGCTGAACCACCCGTTCTTCAAGTTATGACCATTTAAATGGAAAAATTTAATAATTGCATGTAATGCAATGAAAATTTTGAATTTAGAACTGTTTTAAGACAATTTGTAGATCACCCCTTTGTGACTAGCTCACCTCCTCAATCATCTCTGTTTCTCCAAACGGAGGTCCTTGTAAAGGTTATCTATGACAGGTCAGATATTGATTGTTCTAATTTTATACAGAATTTCTCTTTGAGATATACATGATCCTTTTTAAATTGTGATTGTGTATAAAAGAACATACTTGTGCATGAACAGGATAAAAAATTCCTACATTTGTTGCCAATTCCGCTTAAAAAACTACAACTACAGCTATAATAATGATGCTGAAATCATTCATATTTGAATATCTGAAGAGTAAAGATTGTATGTTAGAGCCAGATTTCCTTTTAATCCTACATTTGCTCCTAATTCCTGTCAGATTTTCCAGGATTTCAAACACTCCGACTCTCTAATTACTGTGAGTGATGGCTTGGCAGTGGGTGAGGTGTTTTATCAGCTATCTGTTGCCACCATCAACACTTCATGACAAATTACATCCACAACTTGACCAAGATAGATGGTGCAGCAGATAGAACCGCCTACAGAGTCTGCGAGGATTTGCTAATAGAGAATTTGAGAGAGATGAGCTTTTCCTTTTTTTCCTTAATCGTGATGTGTTTTCTCCCGGCGCTTTGATGTCGATCCGCGCGAGCCGAGGGGGCAGAGAGGCCTCGGGGAAGCCGAGAGGTCTGGTCACTTAGGGCTACCTATAAACACCGGGGGGCCGTTCCATTTCCTGAGCTCAGGAAACCCTCGTTTGAGGAAGCTCTGTGGGTTCGATTTCTCTCATTTCCCTTTTCTGACAACGTTCCTGGTTGGAGTGCAGGAATGCAGCCAGGGAAGCACGTTGGCGGCATCCTATGAACATTTCCTGACTCCAGAAAGTAAGACATCAGCATAGCGAGGGAGGACAGAGAAGTACGGCGTAAATTACTGCAGCCAGAAACCCAGCGTACTTCACAGCCAGCTTGTGTACTCGCTGGTAATTATACTTTTGAGATACTTTCTAAACTCTAATAAGTGAAAAGGAGAAGGCAGGACGGTGTTAAATGCAGCACACGGACCATCTAAGCTGACATAACCCTATTATACACACACACACACACACACACACACACACACACACACACACACACACACACACACACACACTAATTTCCTCAGATGGCCTGTAATCTTACAGGCCTCCATCTCAGAGGCTTAGCCCAGTGGACTGGGGCAGCCACTGCCAGCTTTCTACCTAGGGCGGGGGCCCGTGGGGAGGGGGCACAGGGGAGCTGCGGGGCCTGGAGGAGCCCCACATGGATTGTATTTGGGAGCCTGAGGCATGAAATGGAATAGGTTTAATCTGTTATCACCTGCAGGGGAGTGTCGGGGCCAGCTACTGACAGACGTAGTGGTTGGGGTGCTAGCATTGGGATGGGGGGGTGCAGCCCCTCAGTCCCTGCTGGTAAATGAAATATCAGCCAGTAAAGAGAGAGACTGATATTAGTTTAATTTCTCTGGAGCTCACCTCATCTCCCTCCCTGCCATACTCTCTTCCTCTCCGTCAATCTTTCTTCCTCCTTCAGCAATCTGGATGAGATTTGACTTTCCCACATTCGGTTTCTAGAAAGGTGCTCTTGTCCCTTCAGCAACACACAACCATGCATACGTATGAGCTGAATGAATACCTGGGCTACTTATTTGACAGATAACTACGTGCACTAATTGCCATTTTCCTTCTCAACCAGTACATGTGCAGAGCGCCATGACACCTTTAAGTCAAATATGTGAAATGTTCAGTTTAGCTTTGTTTATTAGTTTTTATTCAGCTAACTAACACAAGCAAAGGTTTCCTGAGCCTCTAAATGGTCTCAGTCATGGAGAAGACTGCTGGCTGGACACGTCCAGAAGACAGCCATGGACTGGTCCACAAGGAGGGGAAACAACTAAAGAAGCTGCTTGTTCCCAGAGTGCTGAATCCAAGTGTGCTCATAGAGGGTTGGTAGGAAAAGCTGCAGCAGCAACACGGAGAACTTGGGATCGTTGAGCTAAATCCATTCAGGAATCTGGAGGAGCTTCACCGGGAGTGGACTGATGCTGATTGCAGAGCATCAAGGGCCTCTACACTCAGGCAGGTTCTACACAGATGTCACGTTCCTCATGATGGACCACTCCTGAGCCAGAGACATCTTACCTGGGCCAAGGAGAATCAGACCCGGACTGTTGCTCAGAAGTCCAAAGTCCTCTTATCAGATGAAAGTAAAGTCTGCAGGTCCCAGGAAGAGTGGCGGAGGAAGGAAGAGTGAAGATGAACAGGATCCAGGCTATTGGAAGTCCAGAGTGAAGTTTCCACAGTCTATGATGGTTTGGGTCCATCTGCTGCTGTTGGTCCACCGTGGTTCATGAAGTCAACGTGGAAATCGACCAGGACATTTTAGAGACCGTCATGCTTCCTTCTCCTGACCGTAGCTACCTTTACATTCACCAAATTTCCCCAATCCGATTCATATCTTGGTTGACCAGAAATTCCAAATCTCTGTTTACGTGGACACTAACTGGAATGATCCGATCATGCCGCGATGTACTACGCACAATGGGTTTAGCATGCGCAGAGTTGTTTTTCCCAAAAAATGTAAACAAACGCCATCTTGTCCGCACGTCTTCCCCTTGCATTTTATTTGCTTATTCTCTAGCTTCGGTGAATTCCCGCTTCCTGCATCTTTAGATGCACTTGAGTGTAAAACTCAGCATTTCTAGCCTTTCAACCATCGAGACGTTCAGTAATATTGAGCTCCCGTAGTGTTTCCAGTAAAAAAAATAGCATCAGCAACAGACCACTTCTGTTTACCGCCCACCATGTTTTCGACTTGTCCTGACCGTCTGCAGAGGCGGAAAGACGTCACGCTGAAGTTGCACACGAGCACATGATGATCGGACAAAACCACCTCTCTCAATCGGAATGAATCGGATCAGAATATTCCAATTGACATGATTACATCTAAAAGGACGTTCATTCCGATTACTTGTGCCCATGTAAACGTAGCTAGTGTTAACCCTTCCCTGACCCAGGTCGACTGTCTCCATGCTGCTCTGAAGCAATAACTCAGGTTAAATGAGGCCAAACCGAGCACTGATCCATCCAGATGAACAGACTCTTCAGAAGTTGGACATTTTTGTTTAAATTATCATTTTTATTGATCTGAAGTAATATTAAAATTTCCAGACACACTGAAATTTAAGTTTTCTCATCTGTTGTCATAAAAAAAAAACAGGCTTGAGATATTTCCTTCTGATAATTAGACAAATAATATTCATCACAATGTTCTAATTTTTTTGAGATGGAACTTTTTTTAGGAAACAGGAAGTTACTGTGTCATAATTAAATCACATTGTATAAATAAATAACATGTAAGCATGGAGTCAGAGACAGATTAGCTGTTCTTAGATCTTTTTGTGAAGCAAACGGATCTCCTGATTCTACCGAGTTCTCGGCTAGAAATAAATTCTGGTTTAAAAAAATTTCCTATAATAAATGTTATCAATCACAGGAATTAAAACAACAAAAATATATTTAAATATGTTAAAATTTTGCAGACACAAAAATGTTTTTAAAAAGTTAAAAACTGAAATAAAAATTGTGAAAGAATTTACTAGAGCTAAAAACTCAAGAAATACCAGTTTGCTTATTTTATTATTAATGTATTTTATTTATCTTACTGATATATTCAATGATTTATTTATTTATTTGTTCCTTATAGAACCATCTACTGATTTATTTACTCACTGATGTTTATTTATTGATTTACTCACTTTTCTCTCATTTCCCACCCTCCCTTACTTCTTTACATATAGTTTGACACCTTCGACATCTTTTTAACCTCAACTTCCTGTGAAGGATCGAGAAAACGACAGAACGAGATCATTTTTGACTCTCAGGGGGCGTCGGAGAGGCTGAATGGAGGCAGTTTGTTCTTACTTTGTTGTTTTTTGTGTTGAAAGCTTCTTTCACACTCCTTGAAGTGGCTCGCCGTGTTTGCTACTGTACTGAGAAGAAGACGTGAAGGGTGGGACTGGGTGAAAAGTCAAAACTAGAGGCTAAGAAAGGGAATGTTTGGAATCTTTTACACCAGGAATTCTGGTCTCATCATTAGCTCTTTGGGGACACTTCTATTCTGATTAATAATAAAGCTCATTAATGATGCATCCATGTCTTTCCTGCTTCGTATCTCTAGATGTGAAGTCAGGTTGTGGGTTGTTTGGTTGTTCTGGTGAAACTGGGTGCAGATCACACCACTGGAAGTGGCATATGAACACCTTTTTCAGTTAAAGCTGACGTGGCTCTAAAAATAGGTTTGGTTTGGAGGTTGAAATCTTCACCTACGCATGTTTACAAACTCCCACTGCCAACCTGTTCGCGTGTAAACTTACGGTACTGAATTCTCACTCTGCTCTGCTCCACTTTGCCAACAACCCACGGAAACAGATCTGGCACACGAGACCGAAAATATTCCACTTCATGCTTCGTCTTCTTCTGTTGTTGCTTAAGTTTGTTGTTGCTGACTGTCAGCAGGAGGCTTTTGTGGGGTCACGTCGGTCACGCACACGCACGGTGCCTTTTCTCAATCTGGTCCCTGCAGCAACTGGGGATTGAGTGATGATTACTC
>SSNS01000357.1:270553-300553 GCA_006937985.1 Aphyosemion australe
TAAGACAGGATAAGTCAAGGATTGACGGGTGGGAAATTTCATTACATGATCGTGGTTACAAGGTTTGGACAGTGTTTCAATCTGAAGGAACAATCATCCTTTTGTTTCTTTTCTTTATGGCACAAAAAAAGATGAGAGAAAGGAAAGACAAAGGTTATCTGTGGCAGGAAAAATGTTTTCTTTTTGGCAGGTAAAAGATTAAAAACTTACAAAAAAAAAAAACATGAAGGAAACGCTATTTCTCTAAACTGAGGCCATTCAGGAAGTTTATCTTTAATGTGCAACATGATAAAAATGTGATAATAAACAGGAAGGATAGCCAAAACATCAAAAAATGCTCGATTGGTTTTGTGTTTGAACCAGATGCAGATTTGATAAGAAATAACTTCTAAATCGCATTTGAGGAAGTAAAACCTGAAACATTCTGACCCACCGGCTGTTTTCTGTCTTACCCAGCACATCATACATACACAACTTCCCAGTTATCACCAGAAATTATTAAAAATCCCAAATTCCATTTTCCCCTGAAGTATTTCTACTGTTTTTATCGTTCTGATTGGGACTTCTGCAGCATCAGATCTAGGGATGTAAGACAATATCGATATGTCAATATATCGCGATATTTTTTCCTGTGATATTATATTGATATTCAAAAGTCGTGTGTTGAATTTTTGGAAGAATTTACATGCAAACATTTGTGTATTTTCTTTTCTTTTGGTGCAATTCAAACGCCGACCGCTAGTTGGCAGCAGTGTGCAATGGGTTTTGTTTCCACCATTGAAATGTAAATCCCTCTATTATGGTTCAGAAACATCATGTTAAACATGTTGCGTATCAGTTTGGATAAATTCAGTCTAAAAAATCGCTAATATCGTCTGGCTGAATGTATCGCAATATATCGATATATCGTATCGTCTCCCCTGCATCGTGATATTGTTGTCGTATTGGCAGAATTTTACCAATACACATCCCCAATCAGAACCAACACCTCACAGTTCTTCCTATTTAAATCAGCTGATAATAAAGTGTCAACCTAACTGAGGTGGTGCGTTTAACAGCATCCAGAAAGATGGGAAAGCAGAGATCCTGGTTAAACCCTTCTAAAGTAAGAACGGGACTGTTTACATAGTGACCTTTTCTTGACTTTCCACTCTGATCACAGCAGCACAACAGCTTTATTGTAGTGTTTGCAATCAAGCATCCCTGTACAAGTACACCAAGTGAATGAGTGTAGGATTAGGTCATGAAAAAATGGCTGTTCTCACACCACTGCCAGCCCCGGTGTGTACTTTGGCACGAGCCGCCGTGTACCTGTCTGTCTCACTAAGCAAAGTGCAAACAGCTGCAGATTCTGGGGAAAAAATGTAAACACAATAAAATAATCTACTTTAATATAAGTTTCTGCCTCTTTGAAGACTCGTACTTCTGCTGACTGCTGTGCAAACTTCTGGAGGTCACCGGGACGCCATTCCTAGAGTTAAACAGCGCGGACACACGAGCTGCACGCTGCATCTCTGCTGAGGCATGTGGAAGGATGACAGGAGGACGACTGTGGGGTCTGACTGTATGACATGCTGCAGCTGGGTGCGTGGGGGGGTAGTGTTACAGTAGCACAATGCAGTATCACTCTAATGCTATCTCTGTCCAGATCGTATGAGGAAACCCCGACCAGAACAAGATTAGTCTGTAATCTGATGTGAGGCGATACGTCGTGCTCTTCGCTCACGAGCCACAGACGGGTTGTTTTAAAAAGTGGTAGGAAGCGTCTGAGACATCGTCGTCATCAAGAAATCTGCCTCAGAGGTGAAAGAGACGAGCTGAAGTGTTGAATATCTGCAGACCGAAATACAAGTGCCACCAGCCAGAGGACTTCTGAAAAGGCCTGTTGTCAAAACTAATTTACACAAATTTTAATCCAGAATTCCAACAAAATGTTTAAATGTTCAAAAAGTTTCCTTTTGTTTGGGTGAGTGGAGGGTTTCGGAGGTTGTAACAAGAATAAAAACTAAACAACAAAAGTATTGATGAGGGATTTTGAGGTAAAATTTTAGCTGATGATTAAAAGCAAATTGAATTCACTGTCATACTTTATATGCCAAAAAAGCAGCAAAATGTATTTAAAATATCTTGAGTGACTTAATATTTAGGTCAGGGGTCCCCAATCCTGGTCCTCAAGGGCCGGTATCCAGCAGGTTTTAGTTGTAACTCTGCTTCAACACACCTGATTTCAATTAGCAGGCTTCAGCAGAGCTTGATGAGCTGCTGCACAGGTGATTCAACCACTGAATCAAGTGTGTTTGAGCAGAGAAACCACAAAACCTGCTGGATAGCGGCCCTCCAGGACCAGGATTGGGGACCCCTGATTTAGGTTCTCAGTCCTCAAACTCGTTTTTTAAAAAATAAAATTAAAATATTCTGATATTTTTTTAAACTCCAAGCATGGAAATTCAAATTAAACCAGATTAACCCAATTCCATAAATTTCTTGTGTTTAAACAGTAAACCATCAATAATATTGGTAATGGTAATTATATTAGCATTAAATGTGTATCATAATAACTAATAAGAAATTTAATTTCTATTTAATTTCTAATTATTTGTAAATTTTGGATAAAATTCCCATAAGCAAAATAAAAACAACTTTTTTTACAAATATTATTTAAAAGTAACATTTAAGACATTTTGTTAAATACATTATTTATATTTATTATTTGTTACATGTTTTATTTACTTGTGTGTTTGCATATGTATTTTCATACTTCGCTTATTTACTCACTAAACATTCTATTTGTTTACACATTTGTTTATCCATTCCTTTCTTTACTTACCAGTTATTTACTTACTGCTTTGCTTTTGTGTGTATCTACAATTTTACTGTTTATTTTTCTAGGATATATGTTCTTCTCTTCTTTTCCTGCTCTGATCTAAGGAACGCTGGGATTCCTGAATGACTAAAAGTTGTCCCAGCCCTGAGTTGGAAGTGGGAAAACTTTAGTCCGGGGCTAAAAGAAGGGATAAAACTCGTCTTTCGTCTTGTGTTTGACGTTTAGCATCACCTGCTTGTGTTTAGTGACAAAGTAAAGGTAAATCTTACAAACCTGCGTAACAAACTCTGGCCCTTTAGCAACTTTCAGCACGTTTTATTTCCTTTTTTCAAATCATAACACACTCCACCCACTTCCTGGATGCTGACCGTCGTCGTGTGGCTTTGCTGTGACATAATGATCATTATGAACTCTGATAAACCTGGATCACATCGCGCGCTCTGACCTGAACTTCTGAGAAGATGGTTGGTGAACGTTGGTGCAATGAGGGAGAGCTGCTGACGAGAACCCAACAGCCAACCGATTTTCCTTTTGACATGAAAAAAAAAACAAAACCTCAGCATCTCCGGCCCGGTTCTGTTTGGACTGTCAACATGCTGGAAGGCGTGAGAAAGTCTCTGCATGCATGATGACGAGGTGCTCCATTGTTTTGGTTCTCAGGGTAATAATAGCTGATGATGAGCCAGGTAAACTTTAGCCGCTTCGCCAGCATGCAGGTGGTTCCAGGTGAGTTGGGGGGGGGGGGGGGGGGGGGGGGGGGGGGGTTACACTGTGAAGAATCAGCCAAACTGGTCAGGCCAGAGCAGCAGACTCTTCACTGTAAAACTATGTCAACAAGTACTTCTAGAAAAGGAACAGATAAAAATAGAATCAGAGCAGAATTTCCTCAAGCGTCCGTAAAACCAAAATCCAAGATTTCACCATAAATCTGAGATCATCACCAAACCAAACCAGGACGAGTAACGCTACCGCTGAAATGTTTTCACATTCCAGTAAAATTCTGATGAGAAAACCCGACAGATAAGCTCTGATTCTGCTCGTTCACACTCTCTAATTCTAAAATGACTCAATGTCATCGTGTTATGGTGCATTACTAAATCTCGTTAGCCCATTAAGGACCAGCAGCCAGGCCGATTAAAGCCCCGCCCTTTCCTGTACTCCCACTCACTCCACGAGGAAGCAGGAAGCTGCTGGCATGTCACTCATTCCCAGACAGGAAGTTCCTGGGAGATGGCTTCACTTTCATGCTGCAATTATTCTAACTATTGTTTGGATTGATAATCACGCTCATTACGGAGAGATGGGAGGAAAAGGAAGGAAGCTCTAAGGCTACTCGCCTGAGAGCATGGAGCTCCGTTGGTTGGGATGATGGGAGGGAACGGAGGAGGTCCGGAGGGATGTGCGGTACTGCTCGGGTCCATGGGAAAGCTGGCTTGTTGGAAGAGTTTACATTTGATCTGCGTTTCTCAGAGTAATTATCAGGAGAAGAGCGATTAGTCCAAGTCAGAGGTCGGGACAGGACAACGGTCACGATGTCCAACATTTACTCCGCTGTGTCTGGGACAAGCTTTCAGTTTACCACTGAACTCAATCAAATATGTTCATCTGATTAAATAAGTCTCCTGTTTCTACAGAACCTTTATTTCTCATTTTCTGCTCATTTCTCTGAACTTAGTTGTTTTCTTTGCTTTCCAACCGCTTGTTTTCATCTTATCTGATTTAAAAACATCTAAAGATGCAGCAGAAAACACATGATGCAGCTTTACAGTCTGCCCTAAAAGGTCACAGAAAGAGATAGAATTTCTGTGAGCTACTCAGATTTTACAGTACAAACTGGTACCAGGTGTGTGTGGGGGGGTGCAACTGGAACTTTTTGTTCTCTTCCTAGTGACTGAAATTTTGATAAAGATTTTCCTAACTAGTAGTTTTATTTAAAGGTGTCATCACCTATAATACCGGGGATATCTAGAATAGAATAGAATAGACTTTATTGATCCCACCGTGGAGAAATTCACTTGTCACAGCAGCACCATCACTCAAAGGGTAATTAGAAGAAAGATAAAAACAAGGGTACATGTATATACACATAGGCAGTAATCTAGTATTGTAATCTTAGATCACTAAAAAAACCCACTATGTCCTATTATAGTCTTTTAGACCATTAAAATAAATTGTATTGGAAAAATAACTAAAAAATGTGATTTTTTAATCCTTTATTGTGAAGGGCATATTTTCTCGTGAGATCACACGCGATATTTCGGCTGTCTTGGACACGCGCGGGACTGAGGGGCGCGTTGATTGGTGGAAGGAAGCAGGAAGCAGCTTCAGCGTCTTGCTCCAAAGCAACAAAAGTTATAACTGAACCCGACCTGGCAGTGACCTACGGGATCTAACCGTGTATGTACGAGCCCGAGACTCGCCTCATGCGTAATGGCGCCCTCGCTTGTTGTTGAGTTGGGACAAAGCAAGCCAACAGCCAGGCATCGGCTCTTATGCTGTTGTGAAGATGGAATACACAAACCGATCGGAGTTTTGTTTCCTATAACACGGATTATAACACGAGTCGTCAACGGTAAGACATCATTTATGCGTTTCACGTTATGAAATGAGCTTTGTTGTGCTGGTTTGTTCACTGCTGGTTCATATTTGTTTATATTCGACCTTTGTGTCGGCATATAGGCCAGAGCTCAAGTTCTCGTTTTGGAGTGCGCGTGCTCGTGGGGTGCATGTGAGCTGGTTGAAGAAGGCAAGATTAAACAAACACGTCAATGTTAAATATCGGCTTCTCAGCCAGTGAAAAATCATTAGGAAGCCATTATAGACATGTTTTCAAGTGGAAAAGTGAAAATTTCAGGTGACGACTCCTTTAAACTGTGGCCTACATGCATTGACCTGGTCTATTTGCACATCGTTAGCTCAGCTCAAGACTGGATGTTGGTACTCAATCTGTAAAAAGCATCAAAATAATAACGTTGGACACATTCTGAATAAACTCTTTGCAGATGCAGCAGTGTCTGGAATCTCCTCCATCCAGCACATTATTCCTTTTCCCGGTTTCCTCTCCTAAACGCAACATTCTCAATTTTGCTTCCTTGGAAAACTTTGGTCATGTCTTTTTTTTTTAGTAACGGAATTTCCTTTACTACATCACAGCTACCATAGACATGAATACGTAGATGCCCCATTGGACGCTGGAGAGCGTAACAGCGTCGCCACCATATTGGATGGGTCTCCTCACTCTCCAAAGTCAATGCAGGGTGGGCAACTGTGTCTGTTTTTGTGCAGCCTACGGTTGCAACAACCAGTGTACTACTGAAAACAGATCATGTGGGACTACTACTGACTTTTCTAGCCTACCTGATGGGATTTTATTTTTTTAATTTATTTTGTTTAATTATATTTATATTTTAATTATCATGCCATACCATGTGTCTGATTTTGTGAAAAAGCATGATAAAATGTGTTTTTTAGCTGGGTAAGCACCTTCCTCAGTAGAAATAAATGCACTGAGGGCGAATGGAGACCCATTTAAGATGGCGGCCGGCCACTACGGCAGTTCCCATAGGCAGCGCCAGTCCACTGGGGGCATCCACGTATATGTCTGTGACAGACAGCCAGACATTTTTGCCAAATTTTACAACTCAGGTGTCACAAATATGTAATTACAGACCAACGGCTGAGTTGTGTTTTTTTTTTTTTTTTTTAAGGAGACGAGTTTAAAATTTTCACTTTAAGGCACAATAAAAAGTTGCTTGTTAAGAAACACCTGATTGTGCAACTCGGTGGCTGCAATCTGAGTGTAAATGAAACCATAGCAAGAAGTGGTAAGAACAGACTAAAGTGTAAAAGCAAAATAACCCAAACAGGTATTTCCACCTGTTGTGCCAACTGTGCCGCTGCATCCGAGAAAAACTGTTGCGTGAGTTGAGGAGGTGGGGGGCGGGGGATCCCGTAACGTCAGTTACATGCTTGTAATTTCTGCGTGTTAGCAGGTCTGTAAAAGTATGAGGAGCAACTGCTTATTTCCTGTTAACAGACGTGCACTTTGGGACAAAATATGGAATAAAAAAACCCTGTAAAGTTTTATAAGCAAAGTTATGAAACAACTCAGCTCTTAGGAAGCCTGTTATTAAAGACATCAGTCTGTTCACATGGTTAACAGGACGAATCCTGCAGAGTGAAATAGAAAAGATTGCCCTGTGGAGTCACAGGTAAGCCATCAGGCCACTAAAAAATAAATAATTTTTTTAGTTTGTAAAATTTATCATCCACGACATTCATGATCTAAAACTGTAAAAGTCAATTGAATGAATTGATCTAAAAGAAAAATTAGTACACAAAAGTACACAGCTATGAGTTAGATAGCTACTATAATATTAATAAAGGTAAATTGAATCTTCAGGTGAGCTAATATGATGTCTAAAAGTTTAAATGATCCAATTATTAGAGATTTTATGACATTTTTGTTCATTTAGTGAAGTGTTTATTGGAAGCTGAGCTGATGACATCACACAGCAGGTAAAACAGGTGAGTGCTCACATTGAGGAAGGAAACTGGCAGCTAACGTTTCAATTCTGATATACAGTTGCTTCTTTGCAAAAACATGTCTAAAGTTGCACAAGCTGCTGTTAACATTCGCTGTAATCTATCCTCCTCCTTTATTCTCACCGCTGCAGTCGCTGATTTAATCTGGAGTCTAGACGACACAGCTCAGCATTATAAAAACCTTTTTTACTTCTGAGACCTGATCGTAGCTCTCCAAGTCAAACGCAACACTCGAGTCCTCAGGCAAGTCCCAAATGAAGTACTTGCCTTTATACACAAAAAAAGGGGAATAGTAAAAACTGTGATTAAAAAAATGTAAGGAAAATGAATAAGAAACGGGTAGTCAGTGGATCCCAGGAAAGGCAGAAATGGTTGAAACAGCAGTGATGAAGAATCAGCAGGAGGTCCCACCAAAGCCACCTGAACAGGTGAGTTCCTAAAGGAGACCACTGAGTCAACTGATCTCAGGCTCAGGGGGAGAGAGTTCCAGAGTCTGGGGGCCACAGCAGCAAATGATCTGTCACCTTTGGTCTTTAGCCTGGTGCGCTGCACAATCAGTAGGCTTTGATCACTGGACCTCAGGGACCTACTGGGGGTGTAGGGACTGAGAAGATCACCAATGTATGATGGCGCTTGTCCATGTAAGGCCCTAAAAACCAGAACCAGGATCTTGAAATGAACCCTGAAGTTAACCGGCAGCCGTCCCGTGACCGGCCCAGCGACAGCTTAATGAGCGCTCTCTCACAACCAAATCCAGCCTCCAGCAGCCTACGACCCCGCTCTGCAATCGACCAATGAAAATACACCTAGGGAGTGACGTCTGAAAGTTAGGGATGAGAGTACAACGCAACAGTAGAAGTATCAACATTAGTTACGATGGAGACAACACTCAAGAGCATGTGGAAAACTTATTTTTGGGGTTTGGTTCAGAGTCTAATAAAAGAAGTGTTGATGCTTTTGTTCCTTTCATCAGCACCATCATGGCTATGTCGGCTTTTACTCACGTATACTTGAATGTCCTGCTGGAGCCGTGTGATGTACCGACTCTCTAGAGTTCAGTCATTCTGACGTGAAGCAGTCTTTTGCAACATCTGAAAAAATGAACCGTGTGAAGCTGGTCTAAGTTACATCTAAAGTTTGTGATTTCATGAACTTCAAGTTGTCAGATGCACAACTTCTCTTTCAGGAATACCTGATAAGATTATCTTTAGAAGTAATCGGATGCATCTATGTCAGAAGGGGAGAATCGGGTCAAAAATCAGCATAATTAACCTGAACCGGGCCTTTAGTGAGCAGGAAAGCTCGGATATGTTGTTGAAATATAAAAGTGGTGAAGTTGGTTCCATCGTTGTCATGGTTTCCTGTGTTTAAGCCACAGAACAACATTGAGCAGCTGTGGGAACGGCTGTTACGTTATTTCCTCAAAAGCTTCATTTGTCGGGTAAAAATAAACACAGAAATGTGTCCTTTAACACATCTTTAGTTGCGTAACAGACCAAAACCCCAATTTGACACACATAAAAGTGCAAAAGATAAATATAAATATTACAGAAATGACACTGAAGGTGGAATCCATTTACTGCAGCATCTCTTACCACTTCAAATCTTATGTTCCTATAATAGTTGCTCTAACGAAGGCAGCAGTGGACACCTAAACATGTAAGCAAAGGTAAAAACAAGCTCTATCTGCTCTGTGTATAATGAAGAACCACAAAAAATGAAACTTAATTTTCCTAATTTGCATCATTTTATTTGTTAATGTTTTTTAATAAAAGTCAAACTAAAGGAATGGGTTAAAGTTCCTGCTCTTGTCCAACATCTCTTTAATTTGGGCTCTTTGTGTTTTGTGGACTTTGGAAAAGCAAAACATCTGTTGTTAAAAATTCCCGTGGATTCCTACGAGCAAATCATCAAAATAAGTGTAGAAAATAAAAACGCTCTTAGTTTGAAAGAAAAGCTTCAAAGTGCAAAAATAAAATAAATCCCAGAACGTTCTAAAGAGAAGCGTGATAGGATCACAGCTGCTGCTGCTGCTGCTGGTCTGACTTGCTTGTCTTTGATTTCATGCAAATTAACTAAAAGCTTTTCATTACTAAATTTAAAGTTGCAAAATATCTGCAAATGAATTTAAATTAAGTGTATGTCATTCACGTTTTAAGGTAATTCGAGTGGAGCACAAAAGACGTGCATTCCCTGGTGTTTAAGGTGGAATATTTAAAGCAGCGTGCTCGTTTCTGTATACGTGGAGTGACCTTTGACCCCGGCGCTTAAAGAAACCAGCCTGTCTGGTTATAAAGTCACACACACACACACATGCAGCCTCCACGCGTGCAGCCTTACTACAACAAAAGGGAGACATTAACATCTGACCTCCTGTCTAATCCTCAGACCTGCTTCTGTTCCTCACATTGTTTCCTAACGCCATCTCATCTTTTCTGAGGGTTTATTACGTTTATTACTGTTGTTTTTAATCTGGCCGACTGCTTCCAGAAACCGCTCAGACATCCAAGACCTAAAAATACATTTAGATGGGAAAGAAGAGTTAACATTTAAACACTAAATGTGTTAAAAAGCTAATGGCAATAAACAATTCAACACTGAAATGATTTATAAACAAGAGGATTCAAATCAGTAACAGAAAACAAAGAAAAGGCTCGTTTCTGTTTGATTTGGATTAAAAACACTTAAAACAGAACTAATTGTTTTTATTTTTAAAGGATTCTTTAGATTTGTGATTTTATCTCCTTTGAAATTTTTATATAAATCTGTTTTTTGTTCAAAATGACCCAAGTCCTCCAGTTCCTTTTAGATTTAAACAAAATGCCAAGATAAGGTTTTTACATGCAGTTTAATTTAATCAAGGTGAACACATAAAATAAAAAATCCCCCGGCTCCTGTGGGGGAAAAACAAATTCCAGCGGCTGAAATTCCTAAACAACGAGTTAGTTTGCTGCATTTAAATTGAATCTTTATTTTGTGTAATTTCATTCAAAGAGTTTAGAAATGGATGAGTGAGACAGAAGAATGTCTTTGATAAACACACTCATGGGCCCCGAGGTAAATGAGCGTATTAGTCTCACACACTCACACACACACACACACACACACACACACACACACACACACTCTGAGCTATGGGGTCAGCTGATTACAGGGGTACATTAGCCCCCTGGGGCTGGTCCATTCACAGTGGGGTTAGCACACACACAACTTTATGGTATTTACACCCATTTGCATTGCTAAGGCTCAGACTGAGGTGTTTGTTTAGTCCTGCTGGGGGCCACAAGTCTTTAACTAAATACCCCCAGAGCCGACTGAGCACGACTCAGCGCCGGGCGTCGCTCTGTTTGTGGTGTTCTGCGTCTGTGCGACGTTCGTCTAAAGCTAAAGAAGCTTTATTTACTCCTCAGTTTGTCAAACATCTTGTTAAAACAAACAGAAATTCTTCAGTCACAAGCCCTTTTTATAAGACACACCGTGCCGGCAAATCAGCGTAATATTACCGCAATGTGTTTCTTATGAACGCGCTATGGCGGCATCACGTTGCGGGAATTTTGCGGCATTCGTGCCGCCTCGCTTGGTAGTAATATTGCGGTAATATTGCGGCTTCGCCGGTCTTATAAACGCACATTAAGCCTTGGCGCAAAAGAGGGAGGTGTCATGACCATGTGATGAATTAATGCTGCGCTCCGGCCGGGAACTATGTTAAAAATGAAAGTAAACACGCGCTTAAGTTTCACGTTTGTAAACAGAACCAGCTGAGATGATTAACTGGACCGATGCACAGCTCCAGGAGCTTTCCTCCGTTAGATCTGGAGCTCAGATCATCTGACAGCTCACACAGGGATGGTGGAGGACACACACCTGTAGCTGATTGATAAAATAAAAACTTAAGGAGCGCTGCTTCGATCGCAATAAAAAGCAAGTTATGTCCAAAATACACGGAAGTCCGCGACAGTGCAGAGACCGCCCCCATACCCCCTTTTTGCCGCCATCGCGTAATCTTTTATAAAACGGACATGGTTGCGCAACATTACCGCCACGGTCTGAGCTCTTATAAACGACCTAAAGCTCCCTGATGCCGCATCGGCGTTGCGGCAAATTGGCGGCATTGTTTTATAAAAAGGGCTACTAATTACTATACTTTACATTTATGTACCAGCCTGATGGAAACACACATGTTCATTCGTTCATCTGCACTCCTGAGCATCACAGCAGTCCCTAAGGCTTTCTCTACTGTCCACTAGGTGGTGCTACTCAGGTGATTTGCCAACGTTTTTAAAAGTTTGTGTCACTTCCCAATCGGAATTTGACACATCGATCATAACAGACAATCATAAATGTGGGTTTGATGCTCTAATCAGAATCAGAATCAGAAGGGTTTCATTTCCATACGTGTGAGAAATCACAACATTAGGAAATTGCTGCGGTACTTGGTTCAAAAAGAAAGATAAAAAAATAAGAGATAAAAAATCCACTAAAGAGGGGAAGAGCGATCCTAGAAGCAGCTAAGTTAATGAAATTCATGTCAAAATATTGAGTGAATGAGGAACATTTGAATTAATATGTTAGCGTGTTAAACTACCTTCTTGAGTGGTCATTTCTACCCTAAAACCAGTAAATAATATGCTAGCACAGTCGCTAAAGCCTGCTGCACACGAGAGCCAACAGCTGAGCTAACGGTCATTCGAGGCCGTTTGCTCGGCAGATTCCTCGCTGTGTGAGCCTAATTTTCACAGAGTTTTCTGCCTCACGAGACGCTGAGGTGAAACTCAAACCGGTTTGATATTTTTCGCCCCTCAGGGGGCAGAAACTCGCTGTCTGCGCACTACGTGAGCAGTCGGCTGAGCTGAAATCTTCCAAGTGACCAATCACAGTGCGTTCTCCCGCCTCCCCTGTCTGCATGTCAGAAAAATAAACGAAACGGAGACGGAGCTGGATTTTGAGGAAATGCTTCTACTTGTTTTGCTGATGAGGCGTCGCCGCCACCGTCGTAAACTCCTTGCCTGGCTCTTTTCAGTGATGACCGTACCCATATTTTCCTAAACTTCAAATGACGTGGCGGCAACGCCACCGACCTGCAGAGCAAAATCTTTTGCTACTGCTTGGTTGGTCTAGATTTCTGGGCTAGAACTGGATGTGATTCCACAGCAACATGTAACCAGACAGGTGACCAGCATGTGGGGGAGGAGCCAAGCTGTTGTGGCTGCGTATTGATTTTCTACACTCTTGTGAAGCTGCTGGCAGTGAAACATCAAGTGTGAAAAAGTGGCCAATATGTGTTTTATTTATTATTTTACCACTGTTGCAATCAGCAGTCATCCAATCCACCAATCAACCTGGAACATGGGAATACCAACAGGAGCACGTCGGAGGTTGCTCATTCCACAGATGTACAACTCTTACATGTTATAGAGGGCTTTCACGGCGCATCATCGCCGTGTCATCAAACCGAAGTCACCATATTGGAGATACTGGCTATTACGCGCCGTGAAAACCCTCTATAGGTTCAGGTGACTAACCAGGGCTCATGACAGGGGGAGTACAGCAGGCTTTACTGGCTGAACGGATAAGTGATGCCAGCTAAAAGCAGAGAAAATCTCTCCATTAGTGTATTTGCAGTTTGGTTCAACTGTGATGATTTCATTGAATAAAATAAGCTAAAAACAGTAAATTGAGTATTTTTTAAAAAGAGACAAACCTGCTTGAACAAAATGTTAAAATTGTGAAACTGCTATTATTTGCCATTCAAATGTGCTAAACGGTGGTTTCTTCCCCATCTGCACCAACAACAGACCAGCATTGTTCACATCTGGTGAGTCCACAGTTTGCTTAAAGGAGTCATCACCTGAAATCTGAATGATTTTTCACTGGCTCAGAAGCCGATATTTAACATTGAAGAGTTTGTTTAAACTTGCCTTCTTCAACCAGCTCACATGCACCCCACGAGCACGCGCACTCCAAAACCAGAACTTGAGTTCTGGCCTATATGTCGACACAAAGGTCGAATATAAACAAATATGAACCAGTAGCGAACAAACCAGCACAACAAAGCTCATTTCATAACGTGAAACGCATAAATGATGTCTTACCGTTGACGACTCGTGTTATAATCCGTGTTATGGGAGACAAAACTCCGATCGGTTTGTGTATTCCATCTTCACAACAGCATAAGAGCTGATGCCTGGCTGTTTGCTTGCTTTGTCCCAACTCAACAACAAACGAGGACGCCATTACGCACGAGGCGAGGGCTCGTAAATACACGGTTAGATCCCGTAGGTCACTGCCAGGTCGGGTTCAATTATAACTTTTGTTATTTTGGAGCGAGACGCTGAAGCTGCTTCCTGCTTCCTTCCACCAATCAACGCACCCCTCAGTCCGGCGCGCGTCTGAGACAGCCGAAATATCGCGTGTGATCTCACGAGAAAATATGCCTTTACAGAAAAGGATTTTAAAAAATCACATTTATTTTTATTTTTCCAATACAATTTATTTTAATGGTCTAAAAGACAATAATAGGACGTAGATATCCGTGGTATTATAGGTGATGACTCCTTTAAAGTTTGCTGTGTAAAAGTCCCGAGGCATCCTCTTGGTTTTCTCCTCTCTGTTATCTTATGAAGCCATCTGGATCAAGAGTTTTCCAAACTTTCTGCAGGATTTTCAGTTTTTTTCCTGGCTGCTTTTTCATGTTTATCAGCTTCTTCCTGTTAAACACAGTCCTTCAACACAACGAACGCCTCAGCGAGTCACCAAGAGCACACACTCTTGAGGCCGTAAAGGACGGCGAGCGGGCCTGCTGTGCGGTCTGCCGTGACAGCCATTAAAGGTTCCTGTCAGAGTGACCTCTACAGTACGGGCTGAATGAAGCGGCTGTAAAAGCCCTCATCACCACTGTAGGGCTGCAGGAATTGGCCCCATAAACAACATGAGGGGTCCCTCTCAGCGTCCTGTGAGCTGGGCGGGACAGATGGGGGGGTGAGGTAGGGACGAATGTGTCTGATTAAAGCAGGAGTCAGGACTCGGAGGAGACCAACAGATGGAGAGGAGGAACCCCCCCTCCCATCCTAACTCCACAGAGGGCTGATGCTGGCGAGCGCAGGAACGCCGAAGCGCAGAGAGGGAGTGTGATAAGCACATGTTCCCCTGGGTGACTGCTTGAGTGATCTAACAGGGGCAATTAATTTGTTTTATATACAATTTAACTCCTCTGAGCTCCGACAAAGGAGGCAGTCCTCTGGGAGCTCTGAATGCTCTCTGATACAAACCGGGACCACAGGGGAGATGCGCCATCATCTCCTAACCAGAACACCCGTATGAGCCCGGGCTTTCATGTGTGTGTGTGGGGGGGGGGTCCACATGTAAACTCATTTCCCTGCATGAATATGTAATGGAAACTGATGAGGCTAATGACTTGTAGAGGTGACCTACTTATTTATGTCAAACAGAATGGGACGTGAGGCTGTGGAGTGTCTTAAAAAACAAATCTCTGGTTATTTATGTGAAAGTGATGGCTGAGACATTTCCCCCGGGGAGGGCAGGCCTCTCACTCACAGCCTCCTTTCCATCTAAACCACCTCTCGACGTTTCTGAGGCACCACTTGACCTGCAGAGGACGCGGCAATGTGACACTTCCTGTCACCGTCAATACTCCGATACGGATCAGAGAATCTGCAACGGTGGCTCAAACTGGAAAATTAAACTGGGACTGTAAGGAAAACTGTACAAATAGATTAGTTTCATAATAGAGAGATTTCTATATCTAGACGTTTTATCCTTATTAAAGGCTAAACCACAACTGACAGCAGACAAGAGCATCACAGGCCAGGGTGATGCTAAGATGTGAATAAAAAATTCCAAAGACATCCTGAGCATTCCTAATCAGCTGCAGCTGCCCCAGGGCACACTGACGGATGAGAGGCACCACCGGTCCCCCTGACCACCACCTGTCCAACCCAAGGACACAACGACTGCAACAAACTGAGCGGGGTTCGATCCTGCAACCCTCCAGTTACGAGGCGGGCACTTAACTCCTCTGCCAACTAAACAGTTTGAAGAAATCTCAATAAAGTAACTGGAGTGAAAACAATAAACCCATCAAAACAAGCATAGAGAAAGAAATGCACAGAAAACATCATTCAAACAGCAAACAAAGCAACCTTCATTCATCAAAAAGCATTTAGGGCGGCGCCCTGCAGCAGCAGAAAGGTCCGCTGGGTCTGTTATTTTAGGAGTTTAGCTTACCTCGCTGTGATTTTAGATGTTCTGATTGTCTCAGTTTGAACACAAACAATTCAGTGCAGCTGCTTAATTTGGGCTCCTGTTGCACCTGCTCAGGGCTGTCCTTCACCTGCCTGGTCCCCGTGCTACACGGTGCTCTCAGGATGGTCCCTACAAGCTTGACTTGACATTTATGACTGGATCATGTGGGACAAATAAATCTTTTTGCAAATAAATTGAACAATCTTGCAAATTTTAAACATCTTAAATTTACCCTACAATTTTTCTTCAATTCAGTGGCCAACTCCCTAATGTGTCTGAGTCTTTTTTAGCACTTTTTCACTCACAAAACTAACCCAAGAACAGTTCCAAATGCTCTTTTTTCAGACAAGAATTCTCCCCGACTTATAAATACCAGTGACACAACAGGGCCCTGCAGCTCAAAAACCCTTGCACATGTTTCGAGACAGTTTGAAAACTTCCTCACTAATGTGTTTTTGTTAATCGTTGAGATACTGGCTTTAAAAACGGACTTAACGGTCAAATTAAAAACGGGAAACCACGTCTCAGATTTGCAAAAACGAAGCTACGGTCACAACCTCGCAACCACCTTTTCAGCAAAGCTAAGCTAACAGTTAGCAAGGTGATAACTGAGTCTACCTGGTCAAAAGAGTCTCTAATAGTCATTAATCACAGTGCGTTTCAGATGGGGGTTTCCAAGTGTCGTTCTCCTTAAAAGACTCGGCTGGAAGGACTTTTCTTTGGCAGCTTTTCTGAATTCATCTCCTTTAATAATGTGCTGATTTAAATTCCTGGCAACAGGTCCCTAGCAGCTTTAAATGTGGCTGAGAAGCTGCACCTTCCCCAAACACAGAGGAGCTTCGGCTCAAAGGCCATCGCTGCCTGAGTGACGTGTCAAGGTCACCGAGGGGGGGTCAGTGTGTGGTTAAGCAGACATGATCCGTCCTCCTAAAGAGGAGTTACTTTATCACGCCTTTTTCTCCTCCTCTGGCCCTCATTTAGCCTCATTAACTCCCCCGTCCTCCCCCCGCGCTCCCGCTCCTCTCTACTATCAGGCCATCGGCCCGTATTGGTCTCTGGAGAGAGCCCGAAGCCTTGGGAACCAGAACCCCCAAACCGTTCTCTGGAGAAAGAGGAGTGTTGGACAACAGGGTCAGTGATGAAGGAAGGAGCGACCCTTTTAAAAGCCGCCTGGATGCAAAGAGGTGTTCATCACAGATAGCTTTGTGCTGCAGCCTCCTTTAATTAGAGTCCAAAAACAATCTGGACCCGGTGATAAGGACCGCACTGGTGTCACTGGTTACAGAAGGCACAAACCGTGGGAATCATCTGAAGTTAAATCCTCTCCATGCTGCCGTTTTGTTCAGAGTTTTTTTTTTAATTTCCTGTAAAAACTTGTGAAACCAAACTAAGATCACAAACTAATTTGCAGGCTTCCTTGACCTTTGCTCAGCCAAAACGCAAACAAGAACATTCAATATTACCACAGCTACCAGTTTCCCATTAATCCAGAGTGCTAACAGGAACCTGCACAGGTAATGCAGCATGACCTGTTGAACTGCATCAAAATGTAAACAACTGCAAACTGAATCAACAACATTTCGCTCGTGCAGACGTTTGGATGCTACATCCTACCTCTGGTTTGCATCATTCAAGGCAAATTAGGATTTAAAAAAATGCACAAAATTTTCCCTGGAAAGGAAACGACAGGAAGAATCTTCTTAGAACAGAAACTTTTATCTGGTAAAAGAAATAAATCAGATAAGAGCGAAATCTGGATCCTTCCCAACACGGATGCTGCTCCAGGTCTCAGTAATGAGGAAACTCTTGGTCTCCGATAAGAAAACAAAACAAATAAGAAAATGTTTGCACGTATATTCAGTGCAGCTGAGTCAATTTCACACTGTAGAACAATAAGATCCTCAAATATTGGTTTGACCTTTTCCAAATCTAAAAAAGAGGAATAAATCAGCACCATGAATGTGAATTCCACCAGAGCGGTGCTGATTTCTCACTAACCGCCTTACAGCGGCAGGAGGTTTCGTTCCACGGCAGAGAGCGCTCAGGAAAAACTGGGAGCTGCAGATACGACTGTAAGGAAATGGGAATCGGGCCTTTAGTTTGTGTCCTAATGAGGCGAGAAGCCGGCTGATCCGAACCCGGGTGAATAACACCTTCAGGAATGCTTGGAAAGAACACTCAGCCGGAATCATCTCTGCATAATTGTCAACAGAAAAAAAGGCTGACAGGATCTGTCAGGGAGAGCGAGCCCGCCCGTAATCAACCCCAAACAAAACGATTAAAACGGAAAATTAAAATAAATGTTTTGACCTGCAGAGACTCCAGTCGGTGCCGTGAGAGGCCAAACAGGCCAGGAATATTTGGCCTAACAGCTAAAAGAGACTGGGGATGAAGGAAAACGAGACTTTGAGAGGAAGAGACTCCTTTCATGGTTTGATTTACAGCTGTGTGTCATGTTAGCTGAAGAAATTTAATATAAAGTGATCTATGGATCTTGGCAGGGATCTGGTATGACATCAGGTTTGATCCGAGCCAAAAGATTTGTTGTTTTTTTAACTGAATCACACCTCGATCAGCTTCAAATATAAAAGAAATAACCTCCATTCAACATTTGTGACTTTTAAAGCAAAATTTCCCTAATATGTGAGGGATTTTCTAAAAATACCTGAATGTGAAACAAATAACCATGTTTTATGATCAGATGTTTGGTTCATATTTTACATTATCATAAAATGTTTTCATAAGTCCCTTATTTAACACCCAAGATTAAAACATTTGTGATCCTTTTTCCTGATCAGCGACATTTTCTCAGTTTTTAGGGCCACAGCCGTCATCTCATTACAGGGAACAGAAATTATGGGATTTAACAAGAAAAAAAAAAGAAATTGGCATTTTTCTTTATTGTTCATTAGGGAAAGAACAATGTAGGGTAATAATGATGTAAAACTAGTTTAATTTAAATGGAAATATTTAAGTGACACATCCTCCATATTCTTCATTTACTAGTTTTTTTTCCAGTTACACCCCGAGCATGTTTATATAAGACACAGGGACTATTATGTGCTTTACCAAGTGGTTGACCTGCCAGTTAAAGGGTTAAAAGTGTCACATTTATGCAAAAACGTGAGACAATATGCAAAACTAACTTGGTAAACGTCTACCAGAATTAGCCTGTAGCGCCAACAACACTGGAGCCAATCACAGACTAGGATTCATCCTTTCGATTCATGGAAAAATCTTTTTTGATCAAATTAATTCACGCTGTAAAAGTTTTATTAAAGGAGTCATCACCTATAATACCGTGGACATATACATCCTATTATAGTCTTTTAGACCATTAAAATAAATTGTATTGGAAAAATAAATTAAAAATGTGCTTTTCTGATCCTTTTTTGTAAAAAGCATATTTTCTCACGAGATCACACGTGATATTTCGGCTGTGTCGGACGCGCGTGGGACTGAGGGGCGCGTTGATTGGTGGAAGGAAGCAGGAAGCAGCTTCAGCATCTCGCTCCAAAACAACAAAAGTTATAACTGAACCCGACCTGGCAGTGACCTACGGGATCTAACCGTGTATTTACGAGCCCGAGCCCGAGCCTCGCCTCGTGCGTAATGGCGCCCTCGCTTGTTGTTGAGTTGGGACAAAGCAAGCTAACAGCCAGGTATTGGCTCTTATGCTGTTGTGAAGATGGAATACACAAACCGATCGGAGTTTTGTTTCTCATAACACGGATTATAACACGAGTCGTCAACGGTAAGACATCATTTATGCGTTTCACGTTATGAAATGAGCTTTGTTGTGCTTGTTTGTTCGCTGCTGGTTCATATTTGTTTATTTTCGTCCTTTGTGCCGACATATAGGCTAATCTCGTTTTGGAATGCGCATGCTCGTGGGGTGCATGTGAGCTGGTTGAAGAAGGCAAGATTAAACAAATGCTTCAATGTTAAATATCGGCTTCCCAGCCAGTGAAAAATCATTAGGAAGCCATTATAGACATGTTTTCAAGTGGGAAAGTGAAAATTTCAGGTGATGACTCCTTTAAATTCATAGTACCTGCAACCTTTCATGGAAAAAACTAAAAGCATTTTATGTTTAGAGATGGTGGATTGGTCAGTTTCTGTAAAACTAACAGGAGTTGCAGCCATTTATGTGTTTTTGTTATTTAACTGTGGTGGCCATCTTGAATCAGGTTGATTCCTACATATTATCGTTTGTAAACAAGATGAAGACTCAGAGTTTCATTAAAGCCATACTCTGCAACTTTTTCATATGTTTAAATCATGTTCTTGAGCCAGCATGTGCTAAAATGACCCTTTACAGGGTTAATGAAATGCCACTCAGACCCCCACCGCCCTCTGTGGCCAGAATACCGCACTTGCAACTTCAGAGCTTACATTCCTGGCTCTGCAGTCTGCTTCCAGCATGTTTTAGATCATGAACACAGCTGATGTGTTTGATTTAGTGATGAACCGCTCCTGTAGACACTAATGAAGGCTGAGGAGACATTTCAGCAGTTAGATTAAGGTGTTAAAAAGATGAATGCATAGTGAGGAGATAAGCTTCACTTTTGGTTTCACTAACGGACACTAGGGGGTGCTAAAAACAAGCCAGAACTGCCAAGTGCTCCTTTAAAGTCCATCCAGTGGTTCATGAGAAATTAAGCTAACAGTCAGACAGGGTTGACTTTATGAGATAACACCAAAATATAACCAAATATCTTGTTTTATGTGTCATGTTCCAAGTATTTGTTGGAGATGGCCCTCAGCTGCAAATTACAACTCAACATCTGCAAAACGGACAGTTAAAACCATTTATGTGTCCGTTAGCTGTGTTTCATGAGGTATTTTACTAATAACCAAACAGACTCACAGAATATTACCACCCAGCTGCTGCTGCGGGTGATGAAAACAGAACACCAAACACTCAGACTCCAGTAGTTCTGATATGAAGCATCAGTTCAAATCCCTGGGAACGAAACATCCCAAAGTGACATGGTTCAGCCAGAGTATCCAGTTGGTGCTTCACCACGGTTAAGAACAAACCCTAAAAACACAGAAACCATTAGTCTAATCTGAACTAAAACCAGAGCCACCATCATACTTACATTTGTCTCCAAAGCTGCCTGTAAAAGAACCTGACTTTTAGGTGTTGACACTGAAGCTCCAACAGGGTAAAAAAGATCCATCAGGTACTTTAAACTCATGAACATCATCAGAACAAAGTATGTAGTTAGAAACCGCATCATTAGAACCAACTAGCCAGAATTTGCCACATTTGAGTTGAAATTCCTGACGTTTTAATCCTGAATTTCCGAGTTTTCATGAAAATTCTCAAAGAATCTTTGATCGTAGCAACTTTTATCCAAGATACAACAGTTTGGTTAACCTGCTGAAATCTCCATCACTAGACACTCATGTGTTTTCACTGAAAGATGCAAATCGCTGTCAGATTATTACAAACCATCATTTCTGCCTTACTGTAAATGATGCAAATGCTAACTTAGCAATACAAAGAAGCTCTTGAGCTCATAAAGGGGGCTGCAATGCACAAACACACACACACACACACACACCACAGAGAGTACTTCTGGGGTGCCTACTGCTGGCCTCTCACTTTGATGGATCTGGATGCTGGATTAAGATGGCTGAAGTAGATTCACACTCACACACACACAGCTCAATCCCCGGTTCATTTGCATTCAGTACCCTTTTCCCCCCTAAAGCGATCACAATGACTTCCTCCACAATGGTTAAAGTCCACCTCAGAGATTAGCTAGCATAAACAAACACACTGTCACCCGAGATGAGACCTTTCTCTTCTCCCTCCATCACACACAAGCGCGCTGTGGTCTCATAGCCTGTTAATAAATTATATCTGGGCTCCAAAGGAATGGTCCATATTATTAGAGCAGGTGGAGGCTAGTGTGACGGCGCTGTGTTGTGTTACTGCTTGATTCCTAAACCCAGGTATTGTTTATGGAAGCCGACACCACAGGTCATTCAGGAAGAGATTGATTCATGACTTTAAATCCATCAGATCTGAGCCACGAAGACCAGATCTGACGGACACAGACAGGAGGAACGCCTGAGGTGCACCTGGCTGTAACTGAGCGTCGGCGCTCCGCATCGGGATACTACGGGATCCTCAAGAGTATGGGTGAAAGGCAACAAGAGCGCTTAAGTATCAGGCTGATGCCTCGCTTATACGAGCGCTCGGGGAGAAACACACACCAATCACTTAAACATCCACACCTGTAATTAGCCATTCTGGCATCGGGCCGGGAATGCCAAGAAGCGTGCAGGTGTGTGTTTGAAGGCGTGTTTTAATTTAATCACTTGGAAAGCAGGACAAGGAAAATATTTAGGTTTGCAGTTGTTTGAAGGGATGTTTAATTTGATTTCACTTGGCAAAAATGAGATCAAATCATTTTAATTTATTTCAAAGATTCAGCACAAGATCAGTCCTGACTCACATTCTTCAGGCTCTTCTGTTGTGAAAACCGTTTTACTCAAAGATGCTGCAACACTGGATGATGCTGCATTTAACTCTTCAACATGCAGAACCTAAAAGTCTGATCATTTCTGGGGAAATACTGATGATCTAGAAACTGGGCCTTTTCAGAACCTTTTAAGATGTTTTGCTTCAAATCTGAGGAACGTCCCAATCTCATATGAGCTAAGTCACTACTCGCTTCCTCTGGTCTGTAGGTTGGTAAGATCTTCTTATCACATTTAAAAAGTTGTTTGTTCAAAGCTGCATTTTAAATACTGAAATGTTGAAAAGTGAAAAGATCAGAGCTTTGAAGCTGTAGTGAGTACTCCGTTAATGCAAGCTAACTCACTTTTGTCCTGTTTGAGCAATGGCCTCCAACCCTGTTCCTCGAGATCCTCAATCCAGCAAGTTTTAGTTGTTTCCCTGCTCCAAAACACCCGATTCAAGGGTCAAATCACCTGTTCAGCAGGCGATCAAGCTCTGCAGAAGCCTGTTAAACACCTACAGACTGAAATCCTGCTGGATAGGGGTTCTGTAGGAACAGGGTTGGAGAACCCGCTGTTGAGCATCATGAAGGTGGTTTCTTCTACATGAAGGTCCAAACATGTCAGGGAAAGAAACAATTACATGGGACAACACAGGTCCATTCACTTCTCCAAGATAAGAGACACTCTTATCACTCGCAATAATGTTTACATTTTGGAAAGATAAGAGATGAATGAAAGAGACCTTATGGGTCACAAGAAAAGACCTGAAGAGATTATTATTAAAATTTTGTATTTAAAATGCAGCTTTTGATAAGATACACACATCTTGTGTCTGGTAAAATACTAATACAAGAGGACGGAGGGAAAGAGGGGTAAAATACAGTGGCGGCCGGTGACTTTTTTTTTGGGTGGGGCGCTAACCACATATCACCACTAGGGGACGCAAAATTACCATTGATTCTTAAGCATCAGCGTCACACAACTGACGGTCACAGTAGCGCTTCCGGCAACAAAGTTATTCAAAAGGTTTTCGAATATATTAAGCATGTTTTTGACAAAAACATTCATCCATTCACCCATATATTACACAAACTGCACACACGCTTAAGGGGAGTAGGCTAAATCTAATCAATAGAATCCACTTTCTACAAACAGAACAACCATAAGCTGTAAATAAACGTGAGGCCGTAAAATAGACGCTACACGTATCCAGAAAAACACACAGTGACACAACGCAAGATATTCACAGAAGCAGCCGGCGTTTAGATTAAAGCCCAGACTCACAAACAAGAAGTTCCACTTAGTTCAAACCGTATGGAGCGGTGCTAGCCGCTAACGAGGCAGCATGCTATTTCCTGAAGCCAAAAGCTAAAATGAGGCTTACCTGCAGGTTATGGCCATAATCCGTGTGGTGTAGTAAAAATAATCCACTCGGTTCGTGAAATTCTACATCCCAACGTAAAAGCTTAGCTGATCAGGCTGTTTGCTGGCATTGTTTTGCCAAAGACAAGAGTTTGCCCGCCCGCATTCATCATTTTCCTGTTTACGTGGATTCTCTCCCTGTGATTGGTTAACACGAAAGCCAGCCAGCTGAAAAAAACTCAACAACAAGCAATTCGATTGGCTGAGGCTTCACACATTGGAACCTACTAGTAGCGTTTGCTACGTCAGGTTTTGAAGCAATTAACTTTATTTGTCACTGATGATTTCACAATTATAGCAAAGATGACTAAAAGGTTGGACAACAAAAAAATATTCAGTGGAAGTAGTGTGTTGCTGCTGTGACAAATTGGCACAGATGGAGCCACACTGTGCCAGCCTGTGGAAAGTTTTCTCCTCAGGGCGGGGTGAACAACCTGACCAATCAGCGATCTCCTCCCCCTGGTCTGAGCAGAATTCACCCTGTGAGGCGGCGACGATCGCTAAAAGATGCGACCAACCGCTCTCCTATTCTTTCTCATTGTGGACGGTTTGGGGACCCACTGCACATGCGCCAGTTAGCCCATATTAAGTCAATGGTAAAGATTGCTGCGCCCGCGAGAGGACACGTGACAAGTACGTCGACGATTCGGCCGTGTTAAAAGTAAAAAAAAACATTATTAAACACAGATTACACACAGCACTTAGTCCATATGGTGTGTATAGATCGTTTAGTTCACTTTTTATGTTTTTTTAAATATATTTTGTGATTCCTATCTTCTTCTTCTCCTTCCTGTGAGTGGTGGGGCGGCGCCCTAGCGCCCCCTATGGACGAGCCGCCACTGGTAAAATACAGGAGCTTCCTGTCCAAACAGGAGAGTAGACAGGTACCACCATAAACATGAATACATAGACAACCCATTGGGAGCTGGAGAGCGTAACAGTGTCGCCGCCATATTGGATGGGTCTCCCCATTCTCCAAAGTCAATGCAGAGTGAGCAACTATGCCTGGTTTTGTGCAGCCTACAGTTGCAACAATATGTGTACTATTGAAAACAGATCAAGTGAGATTACTGTTGACTTTTCTAGCCTACCTGATGGGATTTTATTTATTAATTTATTTTAATTTATTTTGTTTAATTATGTTAATTTTTTTAATTACCACGCCATACCATGTGTCTGGTTTTGTGAAAAAGCTTGATAAAATGTGTTTTTTAGTTGGGTAAGCACCTTCCTCAGTAGAAATGAATGCACTGGGTGCGAATGGAGACCCAACTAAGATGGCGGCCGGCCACTACGGCAGCTCCAAAAGGCAGCGCCAGTCCACGCTACATGTCTGTGGGTACCACCCCCTCTCGGTGATTGAAATAGTCAAATATGTCCGAACAAAATTGCACATGGAAAGAGTTTTTCATGAGAACACATCTCCACATTCGGTTTTTTTCGGAGGTTTTGGGTCAACCAAACAAAAAGTACAAAATTTACACATTTGACCAAACTGACCAGAATTGTATGTATGAAGTCAACTATTACCTAAACGTTTGCAAAATGAAGACATAATTTGAGCTAACACTGAAGAGTGATGAAACTAGCTAAACTGCTACTATAAATATATAGCTAGCTAAAACCACACAACATTGTTCTTCAAATTAAACTAACCTTTCAATCGCGGAGCTTCCGCTTTGGTCCCGTCTAGGCCCACTCTTCTCATTTTTATAGAGTTCCTCGGTTGAACGTGTCAAATCACATCAGCTGGAAGTTCACAATCCATCTTCTTGGTTCATTTGAAAATGGCGCCTGCCACCACCTTCCAGAAGCTTCCAGAATCAGCTCCACCTTAAGGTCAATGACACATCACCTGACCAAGATGCAGCCAATGGCTACCAAAGGATAAAAATTTAGATTTATTTATTTTATTTTATTTATTATAGGAGAATGAGTTCCTCTCAGGATAGAATAGAGTCACTTTTGCAAGTTATCCAAATATTTATCATTGCAAAACAAAATTGAACCACACTTTACACTTTCAAAATAATTTAAACAATCAGTGAACACATTCTTTTTCATCATTTTTTTATCAAACAAATGATTTTACAATGACCTTTCTGTGAAACTATGAAATCTATTTGCAGAAGTAAAGTTTTGCTAATGGATGTTTTTTAGTGAAAAAATCATAACCAGAAATTTGGAAAGAACTGGAACAAACGTGTACCTTTTACTACTAAGGAACATATATCTACCTTTCAGACAATGAAAAAAAGGTACAGATAGGTACTCTGAAGGCCAGTCTTTAGACTGGGTAAATGCCTTGGAGCACAACAATGTAACCCTTTCCATACTCCTACTTTTGACTGTGCACCTTTATGAAATGTGGTCAGAGTGTCTGACACGTGAACCAGAGCAAAAAAGACCTAATTGATTGATTTAGGAGTTAGCTCGCTTCAAAATTTTCTTTATGAATCGACAAAGCTTCCTGGTTGCAGAGCAAAACATCAAAAAGTTCAATTTCCTTTGTCTGAACTCACCATGATCACCTAGTTCTAGATGACAGAGAACCTTCAGCAATAAAAGACTAGCTCAGTGGGACTCAAACCTGCAACACAAATGCTGATAAATGATAAATAATTCACGCCAAAGGTTTATTGGGCCCCTAAATGCTTTGAGCCGGTCTGGATGAGAGGGGCACGAATGTGACTATGGAACAGAAAGAGTGAGAAAACATCATCCAAGAATAAAATAGAATAATTTGCATTTGTAAAAAGTAAAAGTTCCAACTTATTTTTCTTTATTTGGTACAAAAAATATCAAAATATGTTTTTATTTTGCAGAATGACAGAAAAGGTGAAATGTTGCTGTTATTGGGGCTAATTTTTAATTCACTAAACACTATTAAGAATGTTTCTTCTACTTTTCTCAGTGGTTAAAACCAAAAACCAGACACTGTAGCTGTAGTAGAAGTCATTTTCTGCTGTTGACACATGCACAAGATCTTCTCCAGGGTGCCCCCCATCTCTCTTTTCTAAGAGGGTTATGTTTTCCACTCAGGCTCATCTATCACCCCGACTACGTATGAACAGAGAGGAGAGGGAGACGGAAGGAGTGAGAAAGATGAGACATAAGAAGAGTCTGCCAAGCTCCTTGCACCTCCTCATTGCCCCCAAGCAAAGATTTAGACGTCCTTTATTGTGCAAGAATTTCACATGATTATTGTCCCGCTCAGAAACCATTCACTCGGTTTTCAGGCATTAGTCAGGAGATTTCTTCATCACCACAGTAGTTCTACCACCAAAGGAGATGCACACAGAGCCCAGACGACAACAGAGGAGTCAAGTTCGAACCGTCTACAGACGGCTGTGGAGCTGTCCAGTTTAAATGAGATGTGCATTCCAGGTGTGGAGCTACGTCTTGGTGAGCCCTAAAGGTATCAACAAGTTCTCACTGTTTTCTTCTTGTTTCAGCAAAAGGAGTTGGTCCTGTGATCCTGTTCAAAAGCGTAATTATAACACCTTCCAAAGACGGAGGCCGAAAACCAGAAACACTTTCATTCAGTCCGAGGAATTCGTATTTTCTAGAGTTTTATTTACTTTTCAAAACTAACTTCCATCAATATGTAATGTAAACAATCACTCCTAGATTTCTGCATCCCCCTTTGGAATTTATTTCAGAAGAATAGGATTAATCTTCCGCTTCTAAAAATCACTAGTTGTTGCTCAAACGTGCAACAGAAACGGGCAAACTCAACTTTTTAGTATCTGCAGAGGAAAGAGCCACACTAACATCAAATTATGTTAAACACTGAAATAATTCAACATGTTTAACTTTTCTTTGCTTGTGTGGAATTTCATTTGCATACATTTAAAGAGAAAGTCACTTTCAGCCTATAAAATTCACCCTTATAGGCCCTTATAGCATAAAAACACAATACCACGTGTGACCACTAGATTTGAAACACGCTTGGTTCCAAGAAAACTTCTTAAAAATCCTTTAATTATGGCGTTGATAGCCCCACTCTCCTAAACTAACAAGCAGATGGTGGTTCTGCAAACACAAGGGTCACATCATAGGTAGAAATCCATTTAAGGAACCTTTTCAGGAACCAGGGTGGTTTTCTGGGGATATTCTTTACCACTGTGTGTTTCCATTAGAGAAACTGGGACAAAAACTACAGCCCCATGTAGAAACAATACCAGAAATGAGAGAACTGAGGTGTAACTTCCTGTCTGACAAACTGCAACACTTCAGATTCTCCTGTAGCTCAGATCAACAACAAACATGGCTGAAAAGGAACGTTAGGGTCCCATTTGTCCACCGCTTATCTGGGTCTTGGGGGCAGCAGACCTATGGCCCAGACTGTCCTCTCCCTAGCCTCCTACACCACTTCCTCCGGTGGGATGCCAAGGCGTTCCCTGTGCAAGCTTCCGAAGTTTGTGAAAACAATAATCCAAAACGAGTTTCTACCTTCAGGAAGGGGGTGAGGAGCTCAGACATTGAGGAGAGACTCGGAGTAGAGCTGCTGCTCATCACGAGAAGCCAGCTGAGGTGGTTCTGCATCTTTGCATCAGACCCTTCTATATAAAAAGGGTTCTGAAAACAGCCTCGTATTATAAAAGTTTCATTCCAATATACAAAACCGTTAAGCTCCATCTGGTTTCCTATTTGCTAGTTTCTACTGATTTAGCTGCAACCATGTCGAAGTAGCTTCCGCAGCACTGAGAGACTATTTTAAATACTTGTTTAAAGCATGAACTCACACCTGTGGTTCTGCGTTTTCTCTGGCATTTTGTTTTTCTCCCCCACTGGTGGTAATATTTCAACATCACCAGAACATTGAGTCATCAGAAAACAGAGACGACCAGTTTCAGCTTGTTTCTCCAGTTATATTTGATCTATAGGCAGATTTATTTGCATTTGTAATGAGGTGCATTTCCTAAAAGGCTAAAATAGCTGCAGTCTGTCAGAACTGAAGAGGAGCCTGGTAAACCCACAAACTGTTGAGGTTGACAACAGAAAGAGAAAAAATAAAAACAGACGTAGAGAGAAAAAAGGGAGCAAACTCAAAGATAGAGTTTTTTTTTTTGCAGAATCTAATCACCATCCCGTTTGGGTAAGATGATCCCGTCATCCTGAGACGGTAATCTTAAAGACAGGATGACAGGCAGATCAAAGTCGCTCCAGAAAAAGAGTGTGTAGAAAATGAGGGGCGACAGACAGATTGCTGCTTGTAACTCAACAATAATTTGTCAGTAGGAGCTGTTCCCTCTGGAGCTTTGCCAAGTCGGAGTACTTTACAATCACAGGAGGACTATCATTATATCTTTATTAATCCTAATAAAAACTGGCAAGTACCACTGGGTGAGTCAGACCTCCCACACACGCAGCCAGACGCGGTCTGTCACGTTTCAAATAAAAGTCAATCAAATCAGGAGCCTCTGATTGGCTGGAGCGTTTGTGTTGCTAGCAGAACCCGGTGAGCTTTAATGAAATATTTTCATTTCTTTATTTTTATTTTGTGCTAGCGTCAAAAATAAATAAATAAGCAAATAAAAACCCGCATGAGTACAAATGAGATATTAAAGTAACACTAAATAGTTTTTTTAACTTTAAGCTAGAACTTTAACGTTGATCTCACTGATTGTTGGTTTAGAAACTTGACCAGTTTCATATCTGACACCACTCTGCAGCACCCTGCTGACCAGATACTGCACTTATTAGTTTTGTGGAGCGGGTAGGTGTTCTAGGGGGCGCTCTTATACCTGCGTTACTGCTGTTAGCTGTAATGCTAGCGGTTAGCATTTTCAGTTTGCCGATCCTCAATAAAAAGCACAAGAAGGTGAAAAAGAAGAAGTTTGCTTTTTCTGTTGGCATCATGGTGGAACCTGGAAGTAAAAGTAAGACAGCAATGTCTTTGGAGGCGAAGCAAAGAGCTAAAACTAGAATGAACATCTCGGCCTACGCTAGTTTAGAGCTAAGCTAGCTAGCTAGCTACAAAATCACGGGCTAAGGGTGACCTGCATGGCTTTGTTGCTACTGGACTTGTAAGTAACAATATTTTTTGTCCAACAGTGGATCTTTTTAGTTTGTTGTTTATTTAGTATTAGCTGGCTCATGTTAGTGTTAGCTCATGTTAGTGTTAGCTCATTGTTAGCGCTAGCTATAGCAGGCTGCTGCAGGGTTGTTTACGGTAGTTTTAATTTCATTTTTAACCAGTAGGGTGGAGGAGCAGGAAACTGCTCTGTGTTACTTTAAATCAGCAGCGTATTACCCAGAGTCGTAAATCAGACGTGTAATCATTTCATCCTTGACATAAACTTTTTTTTTCAGTTTATCTAACTTCATGATCAGAAAACACGTGCTAAAAATAAACTCTTATATAACGCTGCTTTTATCTCATATGGCCCCCTCAATGTGTTCTTCATACAAATTCATGATTTGAATTAAAAACATAAAGTTTTATTTTATTTGTTTGGATT
>SSNS01000357.1:305553-310044 GCA_006937985.1 Aphyosemion australe
AACATGTTATAGTGATCATTTTAGTCTAAAAACACATAAAACAGTTCTGACTTGCATTCCTGAGTGTTTTCATGCCTACAGGTAAAAGAATCTCGGCTGTGGCTTAGGAAAACCCAACGTTCTCAGGCTGAAGTAAGGGACGGTTCCAGAAGAGCTGCTGAGGTTTTAATGACAAGTTATTAATCACAGGTTTGTTCATCAAAACCTGTTTCAACCTGCTTTTAATTTGAAAAACGGCTTTTTTGCTCTGTGAATAAACTGAAAATGACTCAAACGTAGGGGAGAAATCACGTTGGAAGCAGTTTGTTTTATGTGTGAGGACATTTAACTTTATAATTGGAAAAAAATATGTTTATCATTAAAAATGAAAGTTCTTCAAGCTCTTACTTTTTTTTGAAGAAAAAAAAAAGAATGAAAGAAAGAAAACCTGAGAATAAAACACCAAGATGGACACTACTTGGCTAAACTCCTTTTTTGTGCAGGACTAGTTTTAGGAATGTTGTTTTCCTCCTCCACCAGACCTTAGTCAAACTATTTCATCACCTCCTCTGCCTTTGTGAAACAAGGAAACAGCAAAACTCTGGAGGAGGGTATCCCTCAAGGACTGGGGCTGGTGACCTCTGACTTTCAACGTATTCATTGGTCCAGATGTTGCTCCCAATTTATGGAAAATTTCACATGTTTTCTTGGCATTATGTTAGAGAGGAACTTTACTCATATTTTGTAAGTCGTACTCGGGGGGGACTCTGGTGCACCTGTTCCAGGAACTAGAAGTGAGCCAGATTAGAGTTGGGCCCACTTGCACCCTTGCGCCCTTCGATTGTGCATTCCAGGCCCGGAGTACAAGTGCGTAGGGTGTCACGATTCTCAAGAGTGGAAGGTGACCATGCCCTTTTTGCACCCTTGATCTGCACTTCGCCCAAGCCCGCATCAATGCAGGGTATTACCCACAATCCATTGCTGCGTGGGAAGTTTGAGAAGAAGGCGGAGCAATGACTCGAGTGCGTTTTCTGAAAAGACGTATTTTCGAATGAAAGAAGTTCATTTTAAGACGATAAATTATTCTTATTAACGCTCTGAATGTTTTAGACTAAGATCTAATGTGGTCAGTAATGAATTTAAATTTAGTCAAATAATTGTTTGTTTGAAAGTTGTTAATAAAGATTTTTATAAAAGTCGAACAAACAGCGACCAGCATCCCGGCATGTGTTGATGACGCTATGCTCCATGTCGCAGAGGGAGCGTACGCACTCGAAGCCTTACTGCACACCTCCTCTAAGTGCANACACACACACCCTGTCGGTGATGAGCTGGGCCCTGGGGCACATTGATGGAGGGGAGGCTTCGAGCACAGGCGCCGCCCTCTGACCACCACAAGTAGGCAAGGAGGGTGAAGTGCCTTGCTCAAGGACACATCAACTGACATAACTGAAGGACCCTGGCTTCAAACCTGCAACCCACAGGGTGAACTCCTAACCCTGAGTCACAGTCGCCCCCAAAGAAACTCTCAGAAAGAAGTCAGCTGATGTTCTTGTTGGAGTCAACCCATTCCAAGATGGCCTGAATTTGTATAGCGCCTTCTTAGGGTTCTACAACCCCCCAAGGCGCTTCACAACACAATCAGTCATCCACTCATTCACACACTGGTGGTGATGAGCTACATCGTAGCTACAGCTGCCCTGGGGCGCACTGACAGAGGCGGGGCCTGCCGTACACTGGCAGTCAAGGCGGGTTAAGTGTCTTGCCCAAGGACACAACGACAACGACAGGCTGAGCGGGTCGCAAACCTGCGACCTTCCGATTGCAAGGTGACCACTTAACTCCTCTGCCACCGGTCAGTTTTCTGGGTCTCAGGACTGGACTAAACTAGTTATAAGCTAATCCTTTATTTGGGATGAGCAAAACCAAGTTTTGATGTTTGTCCCTTAAATTTCATTTAGCTTTTGCTTCCTGGGAGTCAGACTTTATTTAACTTGATAAATTAGTTTTGATTTATGTCTTTCCAGTATTTTCCGACGGCCTTTTAACAGAACTGAAAGATATGAGGCAAAAATATCAAACAGCATCCCAGAAATGATCCTTAGAAATCCTGGAAAACTGCTGCTGAAGGGAACGCGACAGCAGCCTCCAGGATTTCACCAACAAACGCTTTTGCATCCCACCTCCTCATCAACGCTTCAGAGCCAACAAGCGCCCCAGCGGTCCTCTGAATGATTCTAAATCTCTGCCTTAACAGGCCTCACCACTCAGGCCCGTCAGAAACTTTCCCTCCGGCCGGATTGATGGGAGGACGGATCTCATTTGGACCCAGAGAAAAGTGGCCAGTTTAAAGGCTGCTACTGTATTTTAAACTGGTGTTAAGGAGACTGATGAGGCTGGCGAGCGGCGGAGGACTCCCTCCTCTCCAGATCGCCACAAAACCACCGATTGGGAGAGGGAAGCAGGGAGGGAGGACGGGGAATAAATCTGCGTGGCGACGGGAATCGATCGTCTCTCCCTCCTTCTGTCCGTGCTATCTCATCTGCTGGGGCTGAGAGAAGCTGAGCGGTTTAAACGATCCTGACCTTGTCCGACATAAATAGTCAGAAAAGTCCACCGAGCAGATAGCTTTGTGTAAGGCTGGGGGGAGCATTGAGATAAGAAGGGTAGGGAGGAATGAGATAATGCCCCGGCGTTACTACATCAGAGTCCATGTCGCTGGCGTACACAAATGTCACCGTGGGAAACAACCTCAACCTCACTTCCTGTCTTCATCACATCTCTTCCTCCTCCGGAAAATTAAAGGAGGGAGCTGAGGGGAGAGAAGGGGGGTGAAGCTCTCATCCCTCCTTCTGTGATTACCCGAGAGAAGGAAGGAAGGAGTCAATTATCTCCCTTGAACCCCCCATTCTGCACTCTCGAACAAGATGTTTAAAAGTAAGAAAAGAGCTCCTTTGTGCGTCGTCTCTGCGCGAGCGGAACGCTGCTGTACCTGACAGAGGCACGGCCCCGAGTAAAGGCACAAATCTCTGCCGCCATTGTCACCTGTTCCTCTAATCATTTTCAGCCCGTCGCGCCACAATGGAGGAGGGTGATAACGATAACGAGGTGAAGCTAATACAGAGCGAGGCCCCTGAACAGCGTGTTCCCTCGTTCTCGCACACGCACGTATACACACACACACGCTAACACACACCTTTTTCTTCTATGCAGAAATCCACCTGATGACACACACACTTTCTATTTCCCACACGTTCATCAGAACGCCAGCCACCAAATTTCCTCATAACACAAATTAGAGGCTAAAGAAAAACTGATTTATCTGCTTTGGTAAAAGTTTTACAGAACTGGAAGAAAAACAGTCTGTAAGGACTTCGTTTGTCTCTTTTTCAGTATTTTTTGCATTTCTTCTGTGAAAACAGAATCATCATCACAAAGTAAAACACTTTTTAAGTTCATCCATCTGTTTTTCATCCACATAGTGCCGTACGTGTCTGTCTCTAGCTATCCTTGGACGGTAAAGGCGAGGGACACCCAGGACAGGTCTCCAGTCAGTGGTGCACCCAGAAAAGTTTCATAGGGGTGGCCATGGGGCCTAAGAAAAGTTTGGGGTGGCACACCAAATTGATCCTCATGGTAACTCTGGGAAAGTTTAGTCTGTGGTGATGTAATTATTACTCTTTTATTTATTTTCATTAATATATAAATATATATATATATATTTTTTTTTACATGCATCCAACACACTTACACCAATTTTGAGAAACACAAAAATTTTACAAAAACATTTGAAACAGTTATTTTTTATGTTGTTTCAACATTTATAGAATTTTAGAACAGCTTAATTCACCTGTTGTTTCTTCATTAAAACATCCACACAAACTCTGGTCGCTGAAACGTTTGTTTAGAAAATGGCGAGCAGCAGCGACATAAACATCTTTTAAATTCTGATTATTTATTCATTAAATGTATAATTTTATAGGGTTTTACGTTTCTTCATTAAATAAGATTAATTTATGGTTAACATTAAAATGACTTATTAAAGAACACTGGTCTTCTCTGGAGTGGCCAGTGGGGTGGCCAGCAATTTTCTAGGGGTGGCCATGGCCATCCCTTTGGGGCGCCGCTGTCTCCAGTCCATCACAAGGACACTCACTCACACCTATGGGGACATTTTAAAGTCTGCGGTTAACCTAACAAACATGTTTAGACATGAAAACCCTTACATTCATTTTAAAAGTGAAGAACTTTGGTCACCTCTTGGGTCGTGTAAAGCGCTCCATAAATAAACAATGATTGGTTGGTTGGTTGATAGGTTGGCTTTTTGGATGGTTGGGATGGTTGGTCAGTCGGTTGGCTCTTTGGTTGGTGGGTTGGTTGGTTGGTTGATTGGTCAGTCAGTTGGCTTTTTGGTTGGTTGGTTGGTTGGTTGGTTGGCTGTTTGGTTGATTGGTCAGTCGGTGGGTTGGTTGGTTGGTTGGCTGGTTGGTTGATTGGTCAGTCGGTGGGTTG